>PQXH01000112.1:0-145136 GCA_004786125.1 Botrytis tulipae
TAATATCTAATATCTAATATCTAATATCTAATATCTAATATCTAATATCTAATATATACTTGATTTCTATAAATCAAAATCCATCTACTTACTTTTATTTTAAATTCTTATTTTTTTATACTAGTTTAGTTTATTCTAGTCTATTTGGTTTATTTGGATTGGATTGGATTGGATTGGATTGGATTGGATTGGATTGTAGATATTGAAAATCAAATGATTCATGAACTTTATTTACACTTTGAATTTATAATTCTAAAACAGAAAAGAAAAAGGGAAAGGGAAAGGGAATCTAAATGAACCCCAAATTCAACGTTAATATCAGATTCAAATTCAATATCAAATTCAAATAGAACAAAAAAGAGAGATACGTCTATTTCCTCCTGACTCCCCCCTTCCTCTCCCTCTGTTCCCTCTGTTCCCCTTTTCACTATACCGAGAAGAAATCATTACACTCCATCCTCCTTCTCTTCCTTCTCACTATACCGAGAATCAATAATCTATTCATTCAAAACATACATTCATGATATCATCCATCATCATCAACATCTACAACCTCCCTCCTCTACCATTGTTCTTTTTCTTAATCAGTTAGTCCCTCCTCGTCAACTCCTCCTATCCATCATCTTTCTATTCTTCCTACCTCATTCCTCCTACTTAATTCCTTTTATTATACTATCTAGTTTCCTCTCCTCCTCTTCTTCTTCTTCTTCTTGTTTCGTTTCTCTCATCCTTTAGGATTTTGTTTATTATTATCTTCCTTCCTCTTTCTCTTTCTCTTTCTCTTTCTCTTTCTCTTTCTCTTTCTCTTTCTCTTTCTCTAATTAATATCTTCTCCAGCTCTTCTTAATCATTTTCTCTTAACTATCCTCCTCCTCCTCGCAAGTATTTCTCTTACTCAGTTTCTCCTTTTTATTACTCTTTTTTTTATTGTTCATAATTGATTTTTCATAACCGATTTCTCCCAACAACCCCCTTTAATCATCATCTTCTAGTCACCTTTTTGTTTACTATCTTCTCCTTCTTTCTATTCTCATCTGATTTTTATTCCTTTTCGTTTTCCTTTTAATCTCTATCCATAGTAGCTCACAATCTTCCCTATTCCCTATTCTTTCTTTTGATTCTTCTCTCTTAATCGGTTTCCCTTCCCCTGCTATCTAATTACTCTTCCGCTTAGCTGGTTTTCACTCCTCTATTTACTCAAACTAATTTCTCTTTCTATAGCTACTCTATTTTTATATAAACGTAGGCGATTAACTTCAATTTAATAATCATTAGATTAAGCTTTATACGAATGCAAAAGAGACTAGCTCTTTTAGTGGTATCTATATAAGACCTACTACTTTCTATATAGCTAGCTACTTAGACAGAATATGATATAGACATTTAGAACCTACGTCTTTCGTCTTCTTCTTAAACTGATAATTCTAGCTAGTTTTCCTTATTTATCTACTCTTAAATAGTTCTTTTTATATATTATTTTTCTCATATTCTTATTTACTTCTACGTGTTTATTATCTTTCTTTTCTTCAAAGTTGGTTGCTCCTAGCTAGTTCTTTTCATTAATTACTTCTCTTTCTTCTCTTAATCAGTTCTTCTTAATCAGGTCCTTTTAACCAGTTCCCCCTAGCCAACTTCCCTTAACCAAGTTCCCCTTTTAATCAATTCTTCTTGTTCATCTTCATCTTCATTCTCATCTTCATCTTCATCTTCATCTACAACCTCATATTCATCCACTCAGCCAATTCCTCTTGGTCAATTTGTTGGTTTGAGAAGGATACGAAAGACATAGCACCCACATAAAAGTAGATCCTAAATATCTATATTATATTCTATCTAAAAAGCTAGCTATGTATAGAAAGTAATAGGCCTTATATAAACACTACTAAAAGAACTAGTCTCTTTCACATTCGCCTAAAGTTTAATATAGTGGCCATCGAATTGAAGTCATTCACCTACACAATTCATCCCCTTACTCATCACTTCTCTCCATCACTCCTTTCCACTTACCCAATTCTCCATTCTCTTCCACCCACCCAACCCTCCTACTCATCCCCTCTCATTCACCATCTTTCTCTTCTTCCTCTTCTCGTTATCACCTCCCCACTTTCTCTCCCCTTTGATCTGACCACCCCCTCTTGGCCATTTCACTTAACCAATTTCTTTGAATCAGTTCCTTTCAATTATTTCCTGAACCACATATCCAATCCTTTTTAACCAATTCCCCATTCCTGAACTATCTTTCCCTTCCTCTCCATTTCCCTTCCTTTCTATCCTCCTCCTCCTCATTCCCATACCCATTCCCCTTCCTCTCCATTCTGCTTCCTCTCCTCTCCACTTCTCTTCCTCATCCCCATACCCATTCCCGTTCCTATCCTCATCCTCTCATCAGTCAAATAGTCAAATAGTCAAATAGTCAAACAACTAATCAGAGTACACAGCCAGCATCCAGAAAGTGATACTAACCCTAACCCTAACATCAAGATCTATAACACTACCCACACTACCTCCCCAACTCCCTCCTTGTATACTCATATTATACACTCATACCTATCCCTAACTCCCTCCTTTCCCTCCTTTCCCTCCTAATAAACAAAAGCAAAAGCAAAAAAAACAAAAGCAAAAGAAACAAAAGCAAGAGGAATATCTAGCTAATACTCAGATAACCATTTGATATAACAAACAGACACATAATATAACAAATATATACATATATACATACAAATACATATATAAATTTATATATAAATAAACAACTATCTATTTACCTATCTACCCACCCATCAAATCAACTCACTCACTCCCTTTCCTTCTCTTCCCATTTACTTTCTTATTTCTTATTTCACTTATTCCTCTTATTTCACTCCCCCCCTCACTCACTCACTCCCCCCCTCACTCACTCACTCCCCCCCTCACTCACTCACTCACTCACTCACTCACTCACTCACTCATTCACCCCCTCACTCACCCCCTACTCCCACCCCCTTCTTCCATCTTCCACCCCCCTCTTCCATCTTCCACCCCCCTCTTCCATCTTCCACCCCCCTCTTCCATCCCCAAGAATCCACACTCACCTACACCATCCCCGAGATCCCAAACTCACTTCCTTCCTCTCCTCCCCTTTTCCAAATCAACTATCCGCACAATCACGTATCACCCCACTACTCCAATCAAGAAGAAAAAGTAAAAGAACGACGAGATAAATGAATAGGTAGATAAACGGACATGAATATAATGCATGGTAATTGATTTTAGAATATTTTCAATTGTATATGAATCATCCACTCATTATCCATCCATGTACTTCAATTATGAAAAGAAGATTGATACTATTCTAGTATCTTTACTTTCCTCCTATATTCCTCACCCATCATCCATCACCTATCACCACCATCCACTACCTATCACCACTATCCACTAATTCTCCATTCATCTACCTTCCAATATGCAATCCCCCTAATCTCATCCCCAAACATCCATCCATCCATCATCGTCATCATCATCATCGTCATCATCATCATCGTCATCACCAACTTCGCAAGAGATCAAGAAAGACAAACAAAAATCGCAGAAAAGATTCGGCAGATGAGAAAATTCATTGTTTTAATATTTAGCAGGATAGGATATTTAGTAGCCAACATTAACGAGATAAGTGATCAATTTTTGAACAGTCTCAACGGTGTTTCCGGCGATCATTGGATCGACGTATCGGGCTACGATGATTGCTTGGGTGGTTTTACCGATAACGACTCCATCCTTGCCCTAATTATAAGAGGTTGAAAATTAGTATAGATTCTGTGTATTGATTTGATAAGGAGTTATGAGGATATTTGGGGTTGGGTGGTTGTCGTGTTGTCGTTGAAAATTTGTAGTGAGTTTTGAGATGATGACAGACAAGGCTGAGAAAAGATGAACAAACCTTTCTAGCATAGAGCATCGAGCCATCCTCCTCCACTTTTGTAAGAACATATCTCTCGCCAGCAAGATGTAAACCATTTGCATATAAAGAATCTGTTTGGCCCTTGAGTCCATTTATGACCTCGGTCATTTCTGCTGGGGTGATCTACATGATTTGTGTCAGCGCCTGATTTCTGAGTGAGATTTTGTATACGTGTGCTCTATCCGCATTTTCTGATCATAAACCCATCTGCCAATATCCCAAAGTAGCCTCGCAGATGTATATATGAAATGGGTTCGAAAGCGGGATAGATGTGATGTCGAGAAAATGTGAAATCGTACCTGGAATTCAGGACTGGTGGCCCAGCAAGAGGTTCCCTCCAAATTGTAGATAGCTCCCTTCTCAACATGTCCGCTTCCGCAAAGACTATTATTCCCATCAGTTTCCTATTCGATTTCATCTGTTCTCGTGCTTTGGATTATGGATCTCGTACCTTGTGTCGATATAAGCTATTGGAAATCATCAGTAAATGCTTCTTTTCCACGATATTCCAAAGACATAGAGGGGTCCCAAGGAGGGGTAATCGTAACCTCAGCTCCACCATTTCAAGAGGAAAAGATTAAACATACCCTGCCACGACATCTTTCAAATAGTAAAGTTGGTTGATGAGAAGATTCTTGCTTTAAATTCTTGCGATGACTTGGGTATCACCGGATACTGATCGAGGTATTGGGAAGATGAGTTGGTGATAAATTTTGATGGTGGTTGGATTCAGTTTATGTTTCTGTAGAGTAACGTGAAGGTCGGTGGTATACCGTAGGTGATATACCTCGCTTGTTTAGTTTGATGGCTGGCTTTTGGTGGGGTTGGTTGAAATGGATGAGTTGTTGTTTGCGGTGTGTGAAGAAGAAAGTCTTGAAAGATGAATGGATGCAATCATATAAAGTGGTACCGTTTTTGTTTTTTTTATGTTTCTGTTTGTAGATGCGGAAGTGATTATGGTTGTTGGTGTTGTTGAGTTGTTATTGCTATTACAAGATTATTGGAATATGGAATATGGAAGAGAGAAAAGAAGATTGACGGTGAGTGAGGAAATATTACTATGTAGCTGAGTAGATATATGATATAGGATCTTTTAAAGGCAGCAGGAGTGAATACAACGATGAATCCATTTCAATCTAGGAATTCAGCAACACCTGGGCACTCTTTGCTAGCTAGATATCTATCTTACCTCGAGATCTAGAAAACCATGACTGAATATCATATCCGCATTAAACGAGACATCCCGCTGTCAAAGCAAAATAAAGCACAGTAGTGACGACATAGATGAGGCTTATTCTGTGTAGAGCTCTCATGAAGGAAAGGATCTAGATTGTGAATGTATTGTTGCTCTACTTACGTACCAGTCGTAGATATGATATATATATGATATATGGGACGGAGAGCATCTGAAGCTTTGGTCAAACTTGGAAGCAATTATATGTACTACGAGCAATGCAACTGGAGCTATAGCTACCTACGTATAGCTACATCACGTCAAACGACGATAGCTCAGTGAGTGACATTCAACGAGATAGAAATACGCCTCTGATCTCTTAGCAATGCAATGAATGCTATGTTATGCATAAGTTTAAGCAGTTGTCTGAATAGAGCAACAGATGCAGCATCGGAAGGTATCCCGCATGCTATGCCATGCTCCGGCTCAAGAATATTCACACGTCTTCAAGTTCACTCACCTACCTACCTACCCTGCCTACCTACTCGAGGAGTACTTACAATCAACCTCATGTCTACAATGGAATGTTCCGCCGGTGAGCAAGACGACATGCATCGTGAGATGGCAAATGGAGTATTGATGATTCATAGAATGAATAATGAATGTGATTATAACTACGGACTCAATCCAAGCATCTTACTTGTACGTGGCAATCGACCCCATTCCCTTCATAAAGAAGAGTCCCCAGAGGAGGGAAATTGAATGGTCTTGACTCTTGATATTACATGAACGGTGAACCTTATATCGTCAACATTGGCGCCATCACAGATCAACGAGTAGTCTTTCTCTCGACACAACGAATCGAAACTGATCTCAATTAGGAACCCAGAATGCGAAGAGCCGAACTAAGATTTTACTTCATCAACTTTCAGATCAACGAACCAATTAATACACTTTCTCTCATTTCACCCTTTCGGTCCATTTCCAAATTCTCCGAGATATATACTGCGTACATTTGGAAAACTCACGCGTATATACAACGGTTGTCGTCGTGTACAATGTGGATTTTGATATCTTTAAGATTGCTATTAATTTCATGAGACCTCATTTCTGGATCTCCAAACCCGTTTCCGGATGATGGCAAATCTACGGCGACGCGGAGGTTTTCATTGAACTGTCGTGCCAGACACTCGGGATTATATGATATTATACTTTCGCACGATACTTGTTGGAGCCAGAGTCCAGACATCCACATCTATAGAAAATCTTTACCCCAATCTAAATACAACAAGTAGACAACACAACCCCTCCAAGATCAACACACATCATACGATTCTCCCCAATCGTTTCGAAATTCACATCTTATGATATTCTTATCGTCGCAGATCTTTTTGAAACCCGCTTGGTTGATAGGCTTGCCCACCATGATTTCCAAAAATATTTTTATTTTTCAGGAGAGGCATTCCATTCATCGGTGAGAATTTGCTTCGTCATCACCCATCAGAGATTCATCAAATCACCGGGTTTAGGAGGTGGAGACTCGCTGAAATCTTCTCATGCTCAATGAAGTTTTGTCTCGATTCTCGTATTGGGTGGGATAAGGTAAGAATATAAAAACTGCGTCGGTCTTGGAAAAGGAGACAATATGAATTACATCGTTGCTATTCAATTTTGCCAGGAGAGTCCAATTTTCAGCTGGCTTCACCAAGCCTATCAATCATAGACAACACAACAAACACAATTCCCCTCTTCGGCGCCTGGAAATTACCTTTACTTTTATCATTGTTGTTCTGCAGGAGCCGCGCCCCCAGATCGCATCTTTGCGAATATATACCGGTTGCTGCGTTGTTTGAAGACCCTGGCTCCTGCTTGGTTGTTGTAGATCTTACGGGATAGTTGATAACTTGTGATTGATACATACGAGGATATGATTTGCTTGTTTGTGAGCTTAAATCTTTGTACTATGGATAACTTCATTTTATCAAAGACTTGTGTGTAAAAGTAATTTAGGAAAAATTGTGAACACGACGGAAATTCTAGAAAGTAGGAATAGACCAAATGATCATCGAGATGTTTTCAAGAATGGAAGGCCTTGGTGAAGGCAAGGTCTAGGGCTTGATTGCTTAGACGTCTCGATTGTTTCGTCTCATCGCAGATTCATGCGATGAAGGAGGTAGGCGAGACAGTCCCTCGAGACTCGAGAGACCCTAACATTCCAAGATGCCCAGTAGACATGGAGATCATATCCATGAAATGCTTGTGATGATCTTTGCCTCAAGAACAATCTCCTTCCGAATATTCCTGGCTCCTTACGAAAGCTCCTCTGGGCTCCTACCGTATGGACTACGGAAATGCAGAGATGATGTTACCGAGAGGTCAGCGGAGATTTAAGTACAGATTGTACTTGGATGGCTGTACCTTGCCTAGTCTGTATGACGATGGGGTACTAGGTAGATGGGTGACGGATTCTTCGCCGTTTCATTTGAGGGGGTATTACCGTATTAGATGCGAGGACTAAAATGACAAAACGGTTCGGTATCCAAATAGTCAAATCCGGAAGATCTAATCATTCAACACCCCCAATTCCAAGAGACGAACGCCATGATAGGCAACATGTCAAATATCCAATTTCTTTCATATATACACTTGCAGACTGCCTTACCTATTGAGCCGCTTCATCTCATTCGAGCTTCACACATGAGAGACCCCTCTTCATAACAATTTTGGCAAATATATCTTCATCTTATCATTGGATCATAACGAGGATTGTAAGATTAATGCATCTCCACAACAAACCCGGTCCCAATCTCTGGGATTCTGATACGCGATCTCATTCGCTTGTCTTCACTGCCAGCCGAGCCAGCATCCTTAAGGCCTCCATGAACAAGGAAGACATAGGTTGCTATATATTTTTCAACCACATTCGACCAATGGCAATGGCCAATTTTATATCAATGTGCATAACACACCGGACGTAAGAACATTAGGGATGCATGTCAAAATAGAAACCTTATGTTACCACACAACTATATTTTGGGTTTTGGATATCCCAAACATCCTGAGATCCAATTTCCTTCCAGAACAATATCTGTAGCAAATTCCCAGTACCAGTCAAAACATTCATTTGGTACGGAACGGAAAATCTTCCCTGCACCAAATCATAATCCACTAGGAATTTAGGAGCAAATCATCTCGACATCTAGACTCCACAACTGGGTAATCTCATCCCATGTCATGTCTAAAAGGGCTCAAATCGTTGTAAGAATCCTAACATTTAATCAGCCACTTGAAGGCCTTTACTCATCCTAGATAGCCGATTAAATGTGCTACGTCAAGGTTGGCTAATTGACAGCATTTTATAATTATTATACTACTGTACGAAGTATGTAAGGTCATTGTGAACTCCCCACTCGCTTGGCCTCGCCTTGTCCAGACCTAACCCCTTCCCCTTGTCCTCTCTCCAAATCTCTAAATTAAACGTCCCATTTACATCAAACATTCACAATATCCCGAGGTACCCCATCTCTTCTTACTTGCTCTAACTTTTACAGGGCTGAAGGAGATGTGCGATGCAACTAACAGATAAGTCATGTAACCATCTTCCTTGATCATTTTTGTTATTGTTTTCTCCTCTTCGTTGTCACATTTTCGATCGTCTCTCGATTTCTCTCTCTGGTAAAGAGTATTCCACTCTTTTTACTTCTCTGCTTCTCCGCGATTTGTTCTCGCATTTCAAGGGTCTCCTGGTGTTACCTGTCCATTCCTTTGAGAAATATATTCGATCAATATACTCGTTTCACCATCTACATCAGTCACACATCACATTTCATCATCGTCAACAAAAATACTCGAGGAGACCCATTTTATCGGTTCAAAAAGGCACGAAAGTTCAGGCTCAGACCCAGGGTATAAACGATGTCGAAAAGTATAACTAGGTCGAAGTCGGTGATGTCTCGTTTTAGAGGTCGAGATGCAACAGCCTCTAGTGCTTCACTTCACGTTACAGATGATGCACAGGTCAGGGATATTGATAACAATACATTCCAAAAATTCGAACTTGGTCGCGAAGACCGGCTTAAACTTCCACAGAGACCATCAACTTCAGGTGGAACAAAAAAATCGACAGGAAATTTTCCTAAGAGGGCTCATACTGTCAAGAGAGAAACACGGGACGATCTATTTTTCAACCCTCTGACAGCACATGGGATAGACGGGCCTACGTTTTATAACTTTCCTTTACCTTCTACTCGACCCCCACCTTCACCAGTTGTACCAGCTGTGCCCCAAATGGTTGATCCTTTACCACGACCCTACAGTCCTGATTCTATCAAGACAAGTAGGACCGTTCAACTTAACGTTAGTGAGCTTGAGATTGGTATGGCACTTGGAAGTCCTTCACACCCACCAGAAAACTGGCAACAAGGTCAAAAATCTCTCGGCATGGAATCAGTCCGTACTCCCGATCCAATGGACGACATGTCCCATTATACCGATTCTATTGCTGCTCCGAAGCAAAAGAAAGGTCGGAAGTGGTTTGGCTTATTTGGAAGTAAGAAGGAGAAGACACCTGCATCGTTCTATCAACTGAAATCAGAATCACAACAAGAAATCCCAACGAGCGATCCTTCCTCACCAGAGACTAAACGTACTGGTAGATCTCGTGGTCGTTCAACTTCTAGTAAGACTGGTAAGAAACCTGATATGAAAAGATCGCAAACGGCACCAACGACACCGGGTTTACAACCTTCATTTCAACCTTCAACTTCAACAAGTATTCGAGCAGGAACTCCAGATATTCGCGTTCAAGGTCCTATTGGAGTGGAAGTTCTACGATCATACCCTAAAGTATCACCCGAAGGACCAAAACTTGATCTTGCACTTCCTTCGGTACAGATGGAAAGGTATAGTGTTATGTTTGGGGATATTTTACAGAAACCTTCCACCACCACTTCCTCATTACTTCAAAGACGCCAAGCAACACTTGATAGACTTAAAATTGTTGAAGAAGCACTTGCGAATAAGGTTTGATATTCTTTCTATCATATTTGAACCACACTAACAACTTGAATCAGGAAGCAGAACTTGAGGCTCGTACAAGAGCACTCACAAAACGTAGGGCTACCTCACCACAACCACACCACAACAGCCCAGCATTCTCTCTCTTTCCAAGCACACCCTCAAGACAAGGCCATCGTGAAAGCTCACCAACAAGAGAGAAGTCGTCGCTAAATAGATCCAACACCTCACCCGCCGCCCTATCCCCCTCTAGACCTTCATTCGCCCCAAGGCTAGATATTGATTTCCACGCCAATCTGGTGATTGATGACGAAACCTCGACGAGTCGGCGTGAACATGAAAATAACGATTCTTCATCAAGTACATCTACTCAGAAACCACGCAAACAATCAACGAGATCATCAAGTTCTCCAAGATCGAGACCTCAAATCCAATCAGCACGTACTTGGTCACCAGACGAATCTCAACTTTTATCTCCATCGTCCGCCGAGGAATCAGAAGCCGATGCACGTTCCATGAATGGCCAAGAAAGAGAAGATTTATACACCACATCGCAATTAACAGCAACGAGATCAAGGTTTGAAGAAAGGGAACCAACATGGCAGATGATCAATTCCAATAAACAAAATCGCGGAGCCCCATCTTCGGTATCGGGATCTACGACTAGTGAAGCTAGCACGGTATCATCATCACACTCTACTTCATCAGTCTCAAGTGTACCCGTTGGTTTCACTCCAAACACAATACCCATATTGCTCGAGCAAGAAAAAGTGAGAGAAAGAGGTTCGAGGAAAGCATCACCAACACATATTCAATCTCCCCAAAAGGGTAGAGAAACGAAAATCTCCGTTAAATCTACTCCTGGCCCGCGACCCATTATTTCAGCCTTTAATACCACCACTCGATCATCAGAAAATGCACCTCGTCCTATCCTCAAATCTCCCATATCTGAAGATCAAAGTCTGAGACCTAGACCTCGACCTTCAATCCAACAATCATCATCCAGTGCATCCCTGATATCCCCTCGTCCGTCGCTCCAAAAATCCCCCATGTCATCATCAACCACCACCTCGATCTCCTCGCCACGAAAAATCCCCCTCCCCGTTTCTCCCCACCCCCCACGCACCGTCTCCACCATTTCCCCCCTCCCCGAACCCTCCACCCACCAAAAACAAGAATCCACCTCCTCCATCACCTCCTCCCTCTTCTCCCTCCAATTCGACGACGACCCCGAATCCCTCTCCGTCCCCAGCTCCCGCACGCGGGACCCCGAACAAAAACGTCTCGAATCCGCCGCCGGCGTCTCCATCGCACGACAAATCTCCGTCTCGAGACAACAGCGTCAATTGCTCATCCCCATCAAAACCAGCGGCACAGTGTCGAAACGCAATCGCGAGAAATCTCCCGCTCCCGGCTCCGGGATTCGAAGCCCCGTTTCTGGGAGTGGCAAGAAAGTTATCACGGGGGATGATGTGAATGCGAAAACTGGCTCGCCGCTAGAAAGTGTAACGGAGTTGAGTTTTCGCGGGGGCGTGATATCCTCCTCTTCCTCATCCACCTCCTCATCGAAAGGACAAAACGGCAGTTCGGAGAACAGAAACGGCATCGCGATGGCAATGGGAATGGGTATTCACAGCGACATCAAAGTAAAACAGAGTTCCAAACCCTCGACACCTACACTCGTCGTAGTCCCCGGAGTCGAAGAACAATGGGGTGCGGGAATAGCTAGTGCGGGGGGCTTGATGAGTAGCAAGGAGAGAGTGGAAGCGATGATGAAGGGGAGTCGTGGGAGTCCGCTGCTGGGACAGGGACTGGGCTGGGAGGAGCAGGGCGGGAAAATGTTAAGTGTAGCGCCCAGGACGGAGATGGGAGCGGGTCATCAGCATAGAAGGAGTGAGAGGGCGGTTGTTGTGGAGGTTTGAGCTGCTGCTTGGGCTTGTGCTTGTGCTTGGTTTAGGGAGGAGGGGAGGGAATTATATTATTCGTTTATTAATTCTTTACATACATAGTTTACATATTTCTCATTCTTTCTTTCATCCCTTGGGATCCAAAAGAAAGAAGGAAAGAAGGAAAGGAAGGAAAGAAAGGAAAGAAGGAGAAAGGGTGCACGCAGAAAAGGAATTCAAGGAAAGGAATTCAAGGAAAGGAATTCAAGGACGAATATAGCGAGCGGCATTTACGAACGCATTGTTTCATATCATATTATATCATATTATATCATATCATACATAATACATACTAGATAGTATGTACAATCATTCTCTATCACAATTATTATTATTATCATCATTATTATTCGATATTAGAAAGAAAAGAAGGAAGGAGTTTGAAGGAGTTTGAAGAGCAATTGATGATTGATTGATTGATTGGGATGTAGTTGAATAGAGTTGAATAGAGTTGAATACAATTGAATATAAATATATATAGATATAGATATATTTGATTATATATATTTTTGATTATATCTTGTCTTATCTCGTCTTATCTTGTTTCGTTTTATTAAATCGTACTATTTTATTATATATTTGTTTGTATATATATGTTATATATTTGTACATATATATGTATATATATTTATTAATAAATATATATATATATTCATACTCACACCATTCCACACTCCAAATATATCATTATATCAAATTATACTACAAAAGATCTCGATTATAAGAAAGCAAACAAACAAACAAACAATAGCAATATATCAATAATCAATAACCCATATGTAATTCATATATTCTACATATCCTATCCTATCCCACTTCATCCCATCCCATTCCATCCCAACCAACTTTACCTATAACATCCCATTCCTCACTCATACTCCTCCTTTCTAACCAGCTACACCGCACACACATACTTCGACATCATATTCTCCTACTATTAACATGATATAAGTACCTATCTACCCTATCTCTCATCCCATTCTATCCCCATCCCATCCGCTCAATGCAAATCATCCCATCATCCCCACCCAAAAGCCACTCCATCCCCCAAAATGAATACCCTCCCTACCAATGCAAAGAACAAAAACAAAAAACGAAAACAAACAACGCCTCGTATTTATGTATGCATTCAATTCCCGATCATCACAACTCCCCCGCTCACCTCTCATTGACCGCTTACCCATCCGCCCCTATTCTATCAAACCAAACCCCCTCACCCGCATCCCCTCATATAGACACAAAATACAAATGCCCCGAATGCAAACCCAAAGCAGAAACAAAACCAAAAATCATAAAATCAAGAAAAGTAATAAATAAATAAAAGGGTATCAACTCTCTCCCTCCTTCTTCTTCTCCCTTCTTTCTCTCATTCTCTATTTCGAGATCACTTTCTTTCGAACTTCGGAGTCGACTATCCAATATCGATATTCAATCCTTTGAAGTGGAATTCCCAATCTCGGTTATGGCGACCAGACTAGTATCAAAAGAGACGAAGAATGATTTATATGCATCATTCTTTCTTTGCTCCTGCTTGCCCAATGAACCTGGGTGTAAACGCGATCTTTCGTGACATCGTCATCAATCGAACTACCCATCTTTCAACATAGTCTCTAGAAGCTCCACCCCACTCTCTTCTTATAAAATCGAGTGTTCTCCTCTCAACAACATCCCCCCCTCCTCTTAACCTCACCCCCCTCACCCCTCTCTTCATCCCTCCTCTCCCTCCCATCCGCATTCCCATTTCCATATGTACTCCCAATCCGCACCCCTGTTCCAGCATCACTCCCTCCAAGCGGTGTTCCTCCCGTTAGTCCCAACAACCAACTCCTCCTATCCCCTCTTCCCACTCTAAAACTTCCTCCAGGCCTCATAATCCCATCAAAATATCCCGTTTGCCCTTCTATCCCCATCCCATCATTCCCCATACCAGGCGTACCGGGAGTCACTACCGCACTCAAGAGTTGTTCTTTCATCTTATTATTCTGTTCCACAAGTTTTCTCGTGATAACTCTAAAAACCTCTTCTACGCCCTCTCCACTCTCCGCACTAACTTCATGACAACAATCCCATCCCACTTCCATACCCCAGAATCCAGAACTTCTCTTACTAGAAGGTGATCGTGCACCTTCTATTCCCATTGTGCCTTGACCACCAGATCCCCACACTCCACCTCCGGCGCCGCCCCAACTGCCGAACCCACGTTCTCCCAAAGCTGTAGCAGGTGGTGTGCTGCCTAAAATAGATGTGACGTTTTCTGCTACATATGCAATACATCTCTCGAACGGAACTTCTCTTGCACTAGGATCTTTAGCAACGAGGTCAGCTTTGGTACCTACGACATGAAGAATGATATCCGCAGGAAGATTGCGACGGAGTTCGGTAAGCCAGACGGACATTTCGGTGAACGAGGTTTGGGATGTGATGCTGTAGCAGAGGATACAGGCATTTGCCCCGCGGTAGTAAAGGCGGGATATGGATCTATAGATTGGGAATTAAATGGTTAGCATATCATCTTGTATTTGTATTGTTCTTGTTCTTATTTCCCATTCCTCACTATGTGACCCTCACCCTCCCCCGTTCACACATCTTTCCCGTCAACTTCTCCTCATACACACCAACCCCTTCTCAACAAGGAACTTCCACGCCAAACACATACCTAAATCTTTCCTGTCCCGCTGTATCCCAAATCTGTAATCTCACAACTGTATCACTCTCGGCATCCACCACTCTCTTCGTCAGAAAACTGGCCCCAACCGTCGAGGTCGTAGTTTTCGGATTAAATTGATTTTTTATATATCGAAGAAGGAGTGATGTTTTGCCTACGCCTTGGGCGCCTAGGACTACTATCTTGGCTTCGAGGGAGGTGCTCATTTTTCTTAATTCGGGTGTATTAGGTGTGGGAGGAAAGTTTGGTGACGGTCGAGATCGAGGAGTCGAGTATGTCGCCTCGGAAGAGGTATAGGTAGGTCGTTATGAGGTGACCGTATGGCGTATGTAAATTGTAGATGGGCAGATGGGTGAATATCTCGCAATATCTTCAGTACGAGAATGAAGTTCCGCACTGATTCCTCTTGATCGTCCTTTCACAATATGATTCTGCAAAACCCCACGATATAACGCCGCAGATTATTTCCTTCCAGCCGTTTGTTCGATTCTTCACCTGTCTGCTCGAATTCTTTCCAAACCCAATATAAATATATATCTCTTCTCTTCGCGCGCCCTTCCTCGATGTAGCTCCAAAATTGCGTTCGGGAATCGAGCAGATTTGCAATCAAATCTTCCTATCGCCCTCTCCTAAAATATCACAAATTCTCAACAGATGCCCTACGTATACTCCCAGTTTCCTACGCTTCTGCGGTTCTCCTTTTCCTTTCTTCTCTCCTTATCACATATATTTTCCGTCCTCTCGTCTGCAAATGTGGTATCTCGTTGCTAACCTGTTCTTCGTTTCCTCGTCCGTTTGTCAAGTATGCCTATTCCTACTCTTTGTTGTTTGGATGCGTCTGGTTCGTTCCGTACCGTAATGATTCATACACTCATATCGCTCTCGTTCTTGTTCTTGGATTTGTTCCTCGTATCATATCTTCATTTCTCATTCCATTTCGGTTCATCCTATTTCAGCTCATCTCCCAATCCAAACCCTAAAGTTGTATGTCGTAGATCCTTCACTCCAATCCAATCTAAAAATCCGAGTCCAATGCAATCCAAATATTCACTCTCTGCTCTGATGTCCTTTCGACGCAATCGTAGGTATGCAAATCAATCCTAACCAATCTATCTGCCCAAATTCAGTTTATCTGCGTATTCAAACTCGGCCTCCTCCACATTATCTATTCCAAGCCCTCGACAAACCCGTCTGACTGAAACCAATACAAGCAAGTACCTAGTAGGTAAGCCGAACAAACAGACAAACGAACAAACAGATAAATAAATCAAACCGACGATAGCAAACTCGATGAAAGTTGTACAATATACACCAAACTTGTTATATTATATGTCTTCACTCAACAACCAAGATTAAGTTCCGAATTCGAAAACACAAAACCAAAAAAAAGAATGTGTGCTGGAGAACCTTCATTTAAATTATCGAGATTGCTTTTTTGACTACTTTACCATACCACTTTCTCAGACCTCTCTTAATATCAAGTCTGACAGGTAGACCCAGTGAGCCTAGAATCCACCATGACGCATCTAAGAAATCCCCCCCCCTCGCCCCCAAACCCTAGAAACTAGGGGGGTAAAAAGTAGAAATTTAATGCCCAGAGATCAATGCCTAGGTATTAACAACAATCCCTGTCGTTGAAACCAAAATGAAGAATCCCGAGTTTCTTGTTCTGTGCAGCACACATGACTTTCAAAGGTTCTCATAGTCGTTATGTCGATCAGCTGTTATGCATTCTGACGCAGAGAAGATCCAAAGTAGTTTAATCTTCAAATTTGCGGTGTGAAACATATGTACTCATGACTGCATTTAGCAAGTATCTCAAGGTATGGCTTGGAATGAACGGGCTGATGGGCTACGCAGTACGTTTCGGCTTAGATCGGGCCAGGGCAGGAAATCGGTAGGAGCGTTTGGTCCGAGTCGTACAGAGATGGTATTTTACATTCTACATTTTACTATGGCAATATCTAAGTTCCGCGTTATTGGTCTTTTATTTAAAATATATGCGAATGTCTCGAATTATGTGTACAAGTCTTCTTCTCTATTCAAAAAGCTTCACCCCACAGATACCCGTCGTTCTCCAGATATCTTCTACAACTTCACAACTTCGCCTTGGCCTTCTCTGCTGGATTCGCCAGAGGATCATAAGTCGTCATACCCTATTTAGCCGTTAGCTGCCACTCATTTTCCACACCATATCAAGAGAGGATACTTACCAAGGTATCAATCGGAACCATTGTAGTATGTGAGCTTAATCCTCTAGTATCGATCAATGTCGGATTCAACTGATCCACACTCGAACACCCAATCAACCTCATATTCATTTCCATCTCATCTTTCAATAACTGCATAGCACGATCTACACCCGCCAATCCATACGCACTCATAGCATACAAGAAAGGTCTACCGATTCCAACACCTTTAGCACCTAAGCAAAGTGCTTTAATAATATCCGTGGATCTTCTGATGCCGCCATCAATATAAATCTCGATACGATTTTCCCATCCACGCTCTCGAAGAACGGGCATAACTTCTGCGAGAACTTCGATACCTGAACGAGCAAAATCTAATTGACGACCTCCGTGATTGGAGAGTACAACACCTTGAACGCCACATTCGACAGCTCGAATAACATCTTCTACACGTTGAACACCCTTGAGAATGATAGGCATCTTGGTAATAGACTTGAACCAAGGAATATCTTTCCAACTTAAAGCTGGATCGATAAAACTCGAAATAGCTCTTGCTGCACCTTGAGAGTTGTCCGTGGATTGTCCACTGCTGGATTGAACAGAAGATCCTACATCCGTAAACTTTGAACGCATATCCTTTTCTCTTCTTCCTAATTGGGGAGCATCGACTGTGATGAATAGACCCTTGCAACCACGATGTTCGGCATGTTGAACAATCTTCTTTGTAATCTCTCGATCCTTATTGACGTATAATTGTAACCATTGAACCTGCTGTCCCTCTGCAGCATCCATGATTTCATCAAACGAGCAAGATGCTAGAGTTGGAATCATTTGTATAACATTGTGTTTCTTCGCCGCTCGTGTGAAGACAACCTCTCCTTCGGGGTGTCCAAGCTTTCCTAATGCTGTAGCTGTCACATAGAAAGGGATATCGACTTTCGTTCCAAGCATAGTTGTAGTAAAATCGACCTTTTCCACATCCACAAGAACCTTTGGTCGGAACCATATCTTATGAAAGGCGGAATGGTTTTCTCGCATAGTCTACTAATGTCAGCAATTGCATCAATTTTGAAGACAGGGAGGGTCTGTCTTACAATTTCATCATCAGCACCGCTAGAATAGTATGCCCAAGCAGTCTTCTTCATAATCCTTCTTGCCACGGACTCGAAATCCATCAAATTGTAGCATTGTTCTAGAATTGGCATACGTGCAATTCTCTCTTGTCTTGCCTCTTCATCCGGATCGAATTCCTTCTCTTCCTTCTCGACCGTGCCCATATCAACTGGTCCTAGATGTTTCGATTTGTCTAGGAATTTATCGAGAGTGTCAGGGGGATGAATTGGCTCGTATTCTTCTGTAGCATCTTTGCCCTATATTACAAAGTTAACTTCCCTGTATGCCATTGTCATTTCTGAGAGATATTTACGGCATATTTGAGAATGATCTTAGGTCCACCAGGATGTTCTGTCGAGGTAATTAATATATAGCTCGCCTTGATACTGCTTATATCTTCATACCAGGTAAGAATTCCGTAACATCATAAGCTTTTCCCTATATCAGGAATTAGTCCTTGCCACTCCATACCACGAGGCAAATACATACATGAACAATAACCCAACACGACTCTTTCGAGTTATGTTCTGCGACTTCCTGTCCAGTTAACTTGGCCATCTTTTTGTTTAGCTTGTGATAATCCAATGTCTTGATATCCTCGGAATCGCAATCGCAATCACAATTGAGAAAAGTATGTGCAGCTGAGAGAAAGATAACAAATTCAAAAGAGATTCTAAAAAAAAAAAGAGAAACCCGAGTGTATATACTATCAAAGTCAATACTTAGACCCAAAGATAGATTGTGGAGTAGCCTCGGGAATAGTAGTTTCTATTGAGGTAAAGGAAAGGGATTCCATGCTCGGCATATCCAGCCTCTCAATTCACATTCGCCTTTTCGGATGAATGGCGAACGAATGAAACAGAGAAGGTATACCGACTTAGGAGATACTCACCGTCCGAGCAAGCATGTATATTTGTAATTGTATCAATGTGAAATTGGAGATACAGCTGGATTGAAATTTATCTTCATTGCATTATCTCTACAGAAATTCATGTGGTACTAGAAAACATTTAAGGAAGGTTGCATTTCGAAATACAAATACAAATAATACTTTGACCTTGATAACAACTTATCTCCGTACCTTGACGATGAGAGAAGAGCCCAGCGGCCCCACCGACTTCGGATGCGGGGAGAGCTACGGTAAGGATGAAAGTGGTTTGACCAATGATATGTCAGATATTAGATACCTAGGTATCATTTGTTTCTACGATTCGAGTTATTTAGACCTGTTGATACAATTTAGGACGACTTGAAATACTATCTCACTACCGTCTTGAAGTACCGAAGGACTACGGAACATTTTCCAAATGGTGACGAGTATCTTGTCAGTGAATAAAACTCAAAGCACATATCATACCTACAAGTCCTGAGCTGTGGAAAGTTATACATCACATCTTATCTCATGTTTTCTCGATAATAGACTTGTCAATCGCCATTAAGTTCATCATTCATAGATCTACAACTTCAACTGGATTTCCTACATCGGTTGATGATTGATAAACAACCGCAGCATTGATCATCAGACCACCATTTCCACCAGCAGGACCAACCATTAATCTCTGCCATAAAATACCCTTTACTCCATACCAAATCACTTTCACAGCATCTATCCATGCCAAACTTGGTATTAAGTCCATGATTATGCCTCCTCTCTTCCTCTCCATAAGCCTCTCATAAGCTTCTTGTCCCTTGTCCCAAAACACAGCTTCGCGACCATGTCCGGAATGTATATGCCCAAATACATGAAGTCTAGGTTTGACTTTCCATATCTCTTCTAGTAACGATTTGCAACCTAGGTTGATATCGAGGTGATGGCGAGGTGGACTGTGTGTAATTAGAATATCTGTATCTTTCGGTATACGATTCTCCCATGGCGCAAGATGCCTTTGATATTGAAAACTGGCAAGTGAGAATATGATTAGTACTCAAATTCTTTTTCAAGGATTGCCGGCTTCTTACGCAAAATCAGAACCACCACATTGCGGAATATCTGGTGATCCATAAACCTTTAACTTTCTCCCGCCCTTGAATTTCAATGTGATAGCTTTGTTCTCCAAGTAATGTAAACTTCTAAAATTCAGTTTCCTCTTCTTATCCTCTTCTTTCCTCGATTTCGGATCAAAATAACTATCATGGTTTCCACAAATGAACACTTTCTCTCTATGCGGCTGTTGATCCAACCAATCTATCTGGGCTTGTATTTCTTCCACCGTACCCGCATTTGTCAAATCTCCTGCATGTATTAAAAGATCACCAGGTGGAATTGGTAATGTATTGCAATGGGTATCTGAGATACAGACCACTCGAACAGGAGGTTTGTTTCGGGGAGGTTTGAAAGATGCGCCACGGAAATAGAGGAGGATGGTGTGGAGGTAGAAGATCATTGTGCGGAGAGGAGATTCGAGGAGAGAATCAAGAGGAGTTGGAGGATCAAATATATTGTTTCGACGAGACCATGGGTATATGGTCTTTTGCTTGGGTGCCATGATTGAGGTATGCTGGCGCCTGCTGGCGGATATCAGGTAGTTTTAGCAATTTGCTGGTGAGTGTTGATCAGATATACCTATGATCAGGACAATCCTCAATTAAGAGTTGCCTTTCAATATCCAGGATAAAGTAGACACATTTCCATAAAGCAAAGCCGATATTGGAATTCACTAGAGAAGGAAGTTAGTTACCTGTCGATTGTACCCGTCCCTGGTCAATCGATACTCAACCGGAATAAAACGTGGGGTGTGTGTGCACTCTGCACTCTGTAAGTTCACCAAAAGCCAAGCTTCAAAATAGGTGATGTGACAAGGATAAATTCAGGATCTCCAAATTTAGCGACGATTTCGTCATGGATGTTTGATGGCTTGGCTCGATTGAAGCTTGTGTGAATATTATCATTCAACAAAGAGCTGGTTAATTACCAACTTTTCACCTCTTGTTGATTTTATATCTTCTCCTATATATCTGCGGAAACTTGAGTCGATCAAAGTTCTTCTGGCAGATTTGCATCGACAATATGGCTTCGCTCAAGAGTATTTACGAGCCAAATCCAGCTCTTGGAAATGCTCTAAATACCAATTTTGAGTAAGTGAACAGGAGGAGTTGACGAACATTAGCTGATTAGATTTATACAGAGTCGACTTCGTAATCGATTATCGTTTTGCTACTACAAGTATGACAACCCAATGCTCCCCATCCAATTTCGCAGATAACTAATTTACCCCGCCAGACAAAGTCGAAGCCGAAGCACAATTCGTGAAGCTTATCGAAGCTCTCAACGATGTTGGATTAATGACTGAAGTGCGAAATGGAGATAACTGTTCACTTCTTATATTTATCAAAGCTGCCTCGGACAGACATCTACGATCCGAAGTATATCGCTCCAGAGTACAAGATTGGTTATATGGAGTTCGAACAGCTGCACCAGAAAAGAATATGCAAGAAGCTTTGAGTGCGGAACCAATGACTGAGGCTGAACGATTAAGATTGGTCTACCTATTGATCACAAAACCGAGAAATGAAGGTGGTGCTGGAATCACGCCTAAGAGAGGGGAGTGGCAGGGAGTCGAATCGATATTTCCTCTTCATGACCATGAATTCAATAAGGCTTGGATTAAGGAAATTACCTCCAAGTATCTTCTCACAACCAAGGATCTAGAGGATATCAAAGACAGATTTGGTGAAAAGATTGGATTTTATTTCGCCTTTCTACAATCTTATTTCATGTTTCTGGTATTTCCTGCGGCATTCGGATTTTGCGCTTGGGTTCTCTTCGGTCAATACTCCCCAATATATGCCGTAGTCAATGGCTTGTGGGGAATCGTCTACACGGAATATTGGAAGAAACAAGAAACCGATCTCGCAGTACAATGGGGTGTTCGAGGAGTATCCAAAATTCAACACAAGAGGCCTGACTTTAAGCACGAAAGGGAAATCAAGGATCCAGTTACTGGAGAGCAGATTAAGTTTTACTCTCCAGTGAAAAGATTGAGTCGTCAATTGCTGCAAGTACCGTTCGCACTCTGTGCTGTTGTTATACTGGGAAGTTTGATTGCAACTTGCTTTGCAATCGAGATCTTCATTTCTGAAGTTTACAATGGCCCATTCAAGGCATATTTGGTATGTATATTGATCATGAATTTGAACTCAACTAATAATAGATAGACTTTCTTACCAACTGTCATCCTGACAGTTTTCATGCCAACACTGTCTGTCCTTTTGACAGGATTTGCCTCGAAATTGACAGATCTTGAGAATTATGAAACTACTGACGGTAAGTGACTAACCCATATGCCCGCCCTAGTTATAATATATCTAACCTTAAATAGCACATGATGCGGCAATGGTTCAAAAAATCTTCGTTCTCAATTTCATAACATCTTACATGCCAATCTTCCTCACAGCATTCGTCTATGTCCCATTTGCTCAACACATCGTCCCTCATCTCGATATTTTTCAAATGGCCGTGAGACCATTTGCGGAGAATGATGAACAAATGACAGCACCAAAAGCCGGATTCCAAATTAATCCTGACAGATTAAAGAAACAGGTCATCTACTTTACTGTTACAGCACAAATCGTCAATTTCGCTCTCGAAGTTATTGTTCCATACGTCAAACGTAGCGTCTTCAGAAAATACAAAGAAGTCCAAGCTGATCGTGCTGCCAAACGTGGAGGTTCCTCGGCACCGGAAAGCGATCATCCAGAAGAGGCTGCATTCTTAACCCGTGTAAGAAACGAAGCCGAATTGGGTATCTATGACGTAACATCAGATTTCCGAGAAATGGTTATTCAATTCGGTTACTTATCTCTCTTCTCAGTCGTTTGGCCTCTTACTGGTCTTTCTTTCTTGATTAATAATTGGATTGAACTTAGAGGTGACGCTCTCAAGATCGCACTGGAAACTCAACGCCCTGTTCCATGGCGCGCGGATTCTATAGGCCCATGGCTTGATGCATTGGGTTTCTTGTCATGGTTGGGAAGTCTTAGTACGGCAGCTCTGGTGTACCTATTTTCCGGGGATGGATTTGGACCGGATGGAACACCAAGTAAAATGACGGGATGGGGAGTGCTACTTACCATGTTTTTCTCGGAACATATCTACTTGACTTTGAGAAGAGGTATTCGATTGGCATTGAGTAAAATCGATAGTCCGGGATTGCAGAGAGAAAGAAGGGAAAGATTTGCAGTTAGGAAGTATGTTGTTCCTGCCATGTTTGCTTCGTTTGTGCCCCTTTTCTCGTTCGTTTAAAGGGTGTTTATAGCGTTTCTTCTTGAGGCGAAACTAATTATGGGTGTGATAGACAATATCTACAAGAAACGATATCGCAAGAAGCTGCGGAGAAGGCTGCTTCTGGAGGAATTACAAATGGAGAGAAGATTAGTAGAAATACGCTAGAGGAAGAAGCAAGAGAATCAAGTTTGAGAGGTCATGGAACTGCAGAGGAGAGGTATGTTTTAGAAGTTACGGAATTGCGTAAAATGGTATCAGAGACTAATGAAATCAATAGATTCTGGCAGAGACAAAGAGGACAAGGGGAAACCATCGCGATGGGAAGAAGTTTTATTAACAAGACGGCTCCGAATGTGGAATCGAAGAAGGAACTTTGATTAGATTTTTCGTTTTCTTGTTCTTGATGGCTTTGTGGTTGGATGGGGATGGATAGGGGAAGGAAAAAGAAGAGAGTCGGAAATGGAAATGGCAATGAAAATGGAAATCGACAGGGAAGGAAAAAAGCGAAGTCGAAGCGAGGGGGATATTCATACGGGCTTTTTGTGCGTTTTGATCATTTTCAACCTTTTTTTTTGCTGGGTTTGGTTCTCTTGATAGCATCTATCTAGGTATGCATAGCGTGGAATAGTAATATGAATGAAATGAAATGGAATAAGATATTACAATATTGAAAGAGAAAAAGAAAAGAAAAAGAAAAAATGAATGGGATGTGCTCCTTTTATAAATCAATCAAGCAAGTATACTCAGGATTTAAATATATAATCCTCAATACTCAACACGCAAGCCAAAATAATAAAAAAGACATCTTGATCTTGGTGGATACTCCTCAATATACTCCTCAATATACTCCTCAATATTCTCCTCAATATTCTCCTTAATATACTCCTTAATATACTCCTCAATATTCATATTCCTTAATATCTATACTCCTAAATATTCATATTCCTAAATAGAATATAAAATAATATAATAATAATTATGATATTCAAAATCTCAAATAGCAAATATCAAATCCTATATTCCAGTTCCAGCTCGAATTCATCAATCAGTCAATTCAATTCCAGTTCATATTCAATTCCTATTCAAACCTATTCAGTCAATCAAATCAATTCAATCTAATGAATAAATCAATTCAATCTAATTCAATCCAGCTTCAATCTGATCAATCCATCAATCAGTCAATCTAATCAGTCAATCCAGCTTCAATCTGATCAGTCAATTCAATCAGTCAATTCAATCAGTCAATCCAATTAGTTAATCCAATTCATCAAATCAATCCTATTTAATCAGTCAATCCAATCCAGCTCCAATCCAGCTCCAATCCAGCTCCAATCCAGCTCCAATCCAGCTCCAATTCAGCTCCAATTCAGCTCCAATTCAGCTCCAATTCAGCTCCAATCCAGCTCCAATCCAATGAATAAATCAATTCCTATCCAATCCAATCCAAATCCAGATCCTCATATACATTTCTCTATTCTCCATTCTCCATTCACTATTCACTATCCCAGCCCAGTCCTATACATCCCATCTCAGCCCTACAAATTCCATCTTACCCCGTCAAATTCAAATTATTCATTTATCCAGAAGGTATTTAGAAGGTATCTAGAAGGTATCTAGAAGGTATCTAGTAGGCATCCAGTAGACATCCAGTAGACATCCAGTAGGCATCCAGTAGGCATTCAGTAGGCATCCAGTAGGCATCCAGTAGACATCCAGTAGGCATTTAGTAGGCATTCAGTAGGCATTCAGTAGGTATTCAGTAGGCATTCGGTAGGCATTCAGTAGGCATTCAGTAGGTATTTAATAGGTATCCAGAAAATATCCAGTAGGCATTCAGAAGATATTCAAAATCCAGAAAATATCTAGAAGGCATTTAGTAAACATCTAGTAAACATTTAGTAAACATTTAGTAAACATTTAGTAAACATTTAGTAAACATTTAATAAATATCTAGTATATATCTAATAAATATCTAGTAAATATCTAGTAAACATTTAATAAATATTTAGTAAATATTTATTAAACATTTAGTAAATATCTAATAGATATTTAGTAGGCATCCAGTAGGTATCCAGAAGGTATCCAGTAGATATCTAGTAGGCATCCAGTAGGCATTCAGTAGACATCCAGAATCCAGAATCCCGATTCCTGATTCCAGATTCCAGGATTTCGACTTTCGATTTCTATCCTATCCTACATTACCCAAAGTATTCAGGAACTTCTTCTTCTTCTTTCTTTTGTTCTTTCTTTTCGGGCGCGTTTGCATTCGCCGTTTTCTTTATATCTTTATCTTTGTACTGATGTTGATATTGATGTTGATATTAATGTTGATATTGATGTTGATATTGATGTTGATATTGATATTGATATTTATTCATATTCATGTTTGCGAGTACATGTGTGAGTGAGTATGTGAGTGTGTACATGTCATTGTTATCATAGGTAGTCATATTTAGGATCCCCTCCCCCTCCCCACCCTAACTCCTCAACCAACTACTCCCCAAAATTCCCCCACTCATACTCCCATTACTCCCTCTATTCACATTCCCCGCCGCGCCTTTCGAAGCCGATCCTACACTTCCACTACTCCCCCTATTCCCACTCCCCCTCCCACTTCCACTCCCACCACCACCAGCTAAACCACCATCTCCCCCCGAAGTGCCCGGTCTAATCCCTACATCCACCTCCAATCCCGACTGCACCCCCACCAACGGACTACTAGGCGTACTCGCCGTACTCCCATTACTCCTCACGCTCGCCGCCCTCCGATGTCCATACCCCATCAACCCACTCAGCGAACTCCCACTTCTTTCCCTCAGCGCCTCTCCCTCTTTCTGCACCGGACTTTGTGGTCCCCTCGCACTCCTATTCCTACTCAAACTAGAAGGAAAACTAACCATCCTCCCTTTTCCTCCCGAGAATCCAAAAGCTGCTCCTAACCCTCCTCTTTCTTTTTTCTCAATATCCGTGCCTAATATCTTCGACGCTTTAGCATTACCAGATGACGAATCCGTACTTATTAAATCCTCCACAAAACTACTCGGAAAAAGTCCCCATTTGCCTTTACTAGTACAACCACTCCAACACCATTGATCTTGCCATGCATACCCTACACTATAGATTCTCTCCCCTTTCGAAAATTTAAGCCATCCTTCTTCTTTATCTTTCGGCTTCCAATCCCATTTCGCGACTGCTTGAAGAGAACTCTGTGGATTCATTTTTACTTCATCTCGCGGTGGCGAAAGGAAAGAAACAGCATTGGCGGGAAAAGAGCCTCGTTCGCCATCATGATATCCTATACACCAAGTACCTCCAAAGCGTTCCGGAAACGTAATCCCCACAATTTTCGCACCGTCTGCAAAATGCATGCTTTGTTGACCGTCAGGATCACGAAAAGTTTTGGCGACAGGTTTTGGATGATGGGTTGTTATTGCATGAGCAGTAGGACGAGATGCTACTTTGGATGTGATCTCAGACATGCAATAGGGTGAAAATTTAGGTTCGTGAATTGTGAACTGAATGTCGAAATCAAGGACTGAAGGAGGTTGGATTCCGTAGACGGTTGTAATACCTGCTACTTGAGGAAGGGGACGAGGATGACGGGCTAGGTGACGAAATAGGGATGTTACGCTAAAGAAAACGGTTGCGTCGTGTTCTTCAACTGTGCGATGATCTTCAATACAGAATATACACTTGATTGGGATGTTAGTTATTTGTTTGAGTTCAGAACGCAGGAAGAAAGGAATGACTACATACGCCATAGATAGGATCATCTATTGAAGACGTTTTAAGATGACATTTGGAAACAAATCGTTGACGCCATCGAATACCGGTATTAGAATATATACCAGAACCTATACACGAAATAAGATTAGCATCCTTCCCACGCTCAAAAAGCATTTTACACATACGATCAAGTAACCTATCCTTTTCCACATCATTCCATCCAACCTCATAGGCACATTTAATACATCTCGCACTCAGAGTAGCACTATAATGGCCCTGATCCTTCTGTCAGTACAGAGAAACCTAAGTATTAGCAAGGGGACGCGAATAATATCTGACCAATGAAATAATGAACCAAGTAAAAGTAAGAAGAAATTCTACATACCGAAGGTCTCTTAACGACTTTAAACCCAGTTTCCCCTCTAATCATTGCTTTAGCCCCGGGACAAAATCCATCGAATTTATAAAAGGAACTATCATGCCTCATAGGACAATCTATACTTTTCATTGAAGGAGTGGCTCTATGCATTGCTAATTGACTTTGGCTTCTATTTTCTGGAATAGGATTCGAAGGCTGTATTGGTACTGGTTCGGGATCTTGAGTTGGTACAACTTCTAAACCACTTTCGATAACAGGAACAACTTCTAATCCATCTTCAACTCCATTGCCAAAACCAGGTAGTTGTAATGTGGTAGCTAAGGATGTAGTAGAGGTTGGAGTTGTGGTTGCAGGTGCCAGTCTACCCCATGAAGCTGGATCATGGGTTTCAGACATTGGTGGACTGACTGGACTTTTCAACCATAATGAAGTTCCTGATTCCGAAGGTTGATATTCGCTAATACCGGGACTGGCTGGCGTCGCTGATATTGGCGTGGGGGGTTTTAGTGAGGCAGTAGGGAAGTATTCATTATCTGGTTTCGTCGTACTCGAAGATGCAGGTGTAGCATCTCGATCTCGTAATGATCCATTTCTCGAACCTCCCCCCTGAGAAGTCTGACCTTGACTTCTTTTCCGTCCTATCAGATCATCATATCCACTTCCTCTAGAACTATGCCTCTCTATCGGACTACTAGCTGACGAATATGAAGACCAAGGAGATGTAAGCATCGATCCATCGCTAAAAGTCTCGCTTGCCCTATTCTCTTCTATCGAGGAGACTGATTTCCGTATTTCGTTATGAAATGACATACGAGACTGTTTTCTCCGTTCCAGGAATTCCTCATTCGCATTTAGTCGTTGATATACTAGTTCTTTGGCTATTAGTATTTGCTTTGAAGGTGGTGTTTCATATCCATATTTTGGAGGAGGTGTAGCTTGTATCGATTCTTGATAACTTGGTTCTGGAGATGGACCACGAGGAGGAGTCCTTGGTCCTACATCGAAATATGGTCCGCTCAGACTCCATGGATCTTCCTTTTTGGGAGACCTTTTTGGAGGATCAGATAACGAAACTTTATGATCAAAAACTTGTCTATCAATCTGGGACGGCAGTGATGAATATGGTGGAGCGCTAGGATTTATAGAACCTGTTACCGGTGGTCTTCGAGGAGATTGTTCCATAATCGGTACATGTGCAGGACTCAATGGGGGAGACCTATCCTCCATCCGAAAGTCATGACGATCCGTCTGATCTATCCGATCCCGCAGATTGTTGAAAATAAAAGTACATTCCGTCCGACATCTTTTCGATTGTTGTTTGACATTTGTAAAAGCTGATGCTTGAAAAGATTCGAGGTTTTCATCGAAATCCTGACATTCATCAATTTGATCTCTCAGATCTATCTTAACCTCTTTCAATCGATTTTGAATAGATTCTACCACATCATCAGTCAATAACTCCCATATATTTCCATATTCCTTAACATCACTTACCATCCTCCATCAACGCCTTGGCAAAATCTTCACCATATGGTCCTGCAGCATCTCTATAAGCATCCGCGATAGCCTGACTAGTCTTTTCCAAATTCTTCTGTAAATTTTGTGCCAACTCCGATATATAAATTAAATTACTCGGCCCTTCGCTCGCAGATCTCGCAATTCTCTTCGTTAACTTTATCCCCGCATCTAGGGCCTTTATGATACCCTTTATGGGAGCCGCAAAATCGTCCGACATGTGGGCGGGAGCTTACGAGCGTAGCTCGCGAGTAACGAATATAGCTTCGAATAGTTCGTATATAAATATATATATTCCAGACGCACCACTTCACCAAGGACGGGATGACCCTAATTCGCAAACCGTCTCCTAGCCCGACCGTCTCGCGCAGAGGCCACTCCACTTCCACTTGTACTAATCTTTATCGACAGATCTTGCGCCAGTAGTATTCGGGGTCGTGCTTACGTTCGCTTTCAATCGATCAATCGAAGGAGATATGCGTAATATCGGCACCCGTTCCCGTGATATCTAATCCAATCCCTCCTCCCAAATAATGAAATCTCAATCCGCGATACTGTATGGAATATAAAGAATGTAGTGGCCAAATGTATATACTATTCAAAACAATAAATTGAGCGATTGCGCAAGTGATCATGTATGCTGGCACGGTAGCACTTCGAATGGATGATGGTGAGGTCTGTGTCTGCAGGAGAAATGAAGAGCGCGAAAGGATGACTGCAGGTAGTTGTGTTGTGTTGCGCTGAGGCTCTTTGCATTACATTACAATATAATATGTATGTGTAAGTAACCTCTTACTCGGTAGGTATTACTCGTCCACGGGTCGTTCAGTCTTTTGGGGAAGTATAGATGTATGCAGTATGACCATACCCGGAAAAGTAACCGTCCAATATCGAATCCACGCAATTTACTGGCAGAAGTATGATCGATTGTGCGATTCTAGAAGTATGTATGGCTGGCTATACAGATGTAAAAGGTACGATGCCCGAAAGTCCGTTTCCGTTGCCTTGCTACCCTCCCTCGTCTTGCTTGTGCTGCTAGCTGCTGACACACACGATACGTAGATAGCCTTGAGAACTTAACTTTACCAGAAACCTACCAGAAACCTACCAGAATCTTTGCTTTTTCCATCGAGCTTTCTTTCTTTCCCAAGTGTCCACTGTCCACTGTCCATAGGATGCGAGCTCATATCCTATAGAAATAAAGCTTAGGAACTAGAGGTCCCCACGTACCACTTCCTGTCAGCCCTGATCCACGCTGTGCTGCAACGTGAGCACAGCCCCTGGACCGATTATACGCCCTGTGCTCTTCTATCTGCTACCTATTGTATACAAGTAACTACGCAGGAGAACAAACTCTTCGGACTCTTCTATCCCATTCACAAACTTATATAATACCTTTGAAAAGTTTCCCAACAAAACATATGCAATTAAATGAAGTTTCAAAACTATTGGAAAGAGATTGTCATCAAAAGAAAATACACAAAAGAAGAAAAAAAGAATCTTTTGACACAATACAAATTAGAGCAAAAAGGTACCTAGCTCTAGCGGCTAGTCTTTCCACAATTTGACAGAACAGGGGGCCCACTATCGGATCAGCCCGGTCGTTCGTCCCATCCATACCAAGGTATCCCTCCATCCAAGGTATCCAGATTTATGTTTGGATTTTCTATGAAAATGTGTCTGCGTAAATACGTATATATATATAAAGTAAAAGCGATTCACGATTCTTGGAGGAATTGTTTAAATCTATTGTTGTGATTCTCATTTCTGCCTTTCTATCTATCTATTTACATCAAATTCATTGACTGTAATCAATTCTGATTGCTCTCATCTTCATCTGATCTTATCACATTGAAAAAACGCATTCCAATCCTTTTACTCCCTCCACATTGTCTGAATCAGAACTGGATGTGCGCCTGCAAATCCCATACTAGTCAAATATGTAAAATAAAATTAAAACTCAACTCCAATGTACAAGAAGAGTCAAAGAAAAACTAAAGCTTAAAAAGTTGCAACGGCAATTGCGATGGCTTGAGTGTCAGAGTGCGAAATGGAAATGCTAATCTCTTTCACACCAGCTTTCTTTGCTGCGGTTGCGGCATCACCGTGAAGCTAGATGGTCGTTAGCGAACGAAAGTTAATCGGAAATGAAGGGGTTTAAACTTACCGAGACAATTGGTGCACCCTTTTCATTGTTGGTGATTTCAATTTCCTTCAAAGGTGCTCCGGCTCCCTTACTTGCGACACCAAGAGATTTGAAGACTGCCTCCTTTGCACTCCACTTTCCAGCGAAAGATGCCTGTGGGCTTGGTGCTTGCTTGCAGTAAGCAACCTCCTTCTCGGTGAAGTTTCTCTCCAAGAATGTATCATTCTCAATGTTGATGGCAGAAATATCCTCTACATCAACACCAACTTTGTTGTTAGCTGTTGCAGCACCCTTTGCAAGTGACTCAACCATTTGCCTTGTGCTCTCTGTCTTTTCCTTGTTGATAACCTTCTTGGCAAAGTTTGGAGCATATGTGAGAGCAGAAGTCTTCTTATCGACTGATACACGAGCTTCTGGGTTGAGGAAGACAGCTCCTTGTTGGTCGTCAGTGTAAGGTGAGTGGTCCTTGGCAACGAACAAGGTATTTGTGATCATTCCGTTGTGGAAGTAACGGTAGGCCTTCTTTTGTCTGGCTTCAACCTTAGTGCAGTATGCCGAGTATGTTTGCTCGTCAAGAGTAGCGAACAGATACTTTGGATGAATACCAATAGCTTGGGCACCCTTTTGACCGAAACCGAAGGAAGTAACAGAGAAAGCCTTGATACCATCGGTTTGAATGCTGCGACTAGGGTAAACAATGTAGTCGAACTTCTCCATAACTTGGTCGACATTGTCGGCATTTCTGTTACCAGGAACTAAACCACTGTTGAGGACCTGCAAACAACCGTTGAACATCCAAGCTCCAGCAGCACCCTTTGGATGACCTGTCAAGTACTTTTGAAAGATACCCATGACAGCGTTACCCTTCTTACGACCAAGATGCTCCATTTGTTGGCAAATGACTGAAGACTCGTTCTTGTCATTTGCAACAGTTGAGGTACCGTGGAAAGATGCAACATCAAGGTCATCAATGGTAAGACCCCAAGTAGCAAGGGCACCACGAAGAGGTGCGATAGTAGGATCTTTCTTCCAGAAGTTGTTGCCAAGACTGTTCAGAACCTCACGCTCTTGACGTAAAGCCTCGCGCTCGATATGTTGTGCTCTGTCTTGGGCATATTCGCTTTCGTTGAACTCTCCTCCTTGAGCCTTCATGGCAGCAATCTCTTCATGGAGATACTCAAGTTCAGATTCTTGCCATGCCTTGATGTTCTTCTTGCGAAGCTCAACTTGTCTGCGACGGTACTTGATATCCAAAAGAGGCGATGGGAACTTGCCAGGGTTTTCACGAGCGGTTGTAAGAACACCTTGACCTGGAGCAGGAACGGAGCGTCCGATCTTGTCAGTAGCAGTGGTTGTCAACCCAAGGATACCATAGATTGGTACACCCATGTCAAGAGCAAGTCTGGCAGTCATGATGACTTGGATACCACAACCTTGTGACTCCATGAAACCATTTCTGGTGGTGGTGGTAGGACGAGACATCTCTTTAGGTGTACGGCCATGGGCCATCTCATCAACAGCATTACTGGTAGCTTTCATGTTGGCAAACTCGTATGAACCTTCCTCTTGGAAGTCATCGAATCCACCAACAAAACAAACACGAGCCTTTCCTTCGACAATAGTCTCGTAACCAATATCGACGGATTCGACTGATGTGGCGCAAGCACCAACAGGAGTCTTGATTGGACCAGTGGAGGACATCAACAACATGTTGACCCAAGCACTCATGGTGTTAATGAAAGATTCTTGGAGAATATCCTTTTGAAGTGGTTTGTCCAAGAAGCGGTCTTTGTACATTCCTCTAAGGGCAGTAGTTCCACCAATACCAGATCCAATGCAGTTACCCACTTCGGATATATGCACATATTGATAGAACTCATATGGGTCAGTAATACCAGATGCCAAGAGAGACTCGACAGTGCAGACAAGGACGAACAAAGTAACGGGATCGACTTGTGAGATGATATCATCTGGAATACCATATTTCTTAGCATCCCATCCAGTTGGGATTTGACCGGCGACAAGTCGATCGAAGCGAAGGGCCTTTGGAATGAGTAGTGTAGCACCCTTACGCATGCGTACGAGATACTCTCCAGATTCTGGGATCTCAAAGATCTCAGCCTTATCGCCGTGCTCACGTTTGAATTCTTCTGCAGTTTCTTTGGAGGTCTCAAATGGTTCCAAGTCCTCTTCAATAACGACTTCTTGAAGTAATTGCTTCTTCTCTGGGTTGTAGCCATTGAAAAGTTCAGGCTCAATTAAACGGATACCAGAGTGTTCGAGAATGTATTTCTCGTATTTGGCCTTAATATCTTTGTCGTCAACTGGATCTCCGGTCTTGGCATCAACCCATCCTGCGTATGATTTTCCTTTGATGTTACCATTGTGGTTCTTGATAAGACCCATGATCCAGGCCATCTCAACACAACCTTCCAAAGAGAACTGACCGTACGCCTCCATTTCCCATCTAGTACGAGAGTTACCCCATGGTCCAACCTCAGCGAAACCAGTAACGACAACAACCTTTTCGAGATCAACCATACCCTTGAGGTTTTCATTAAGTGGAGCGACTTCCTTCTTCCAGTCTGGCAATTGTGGGAAGTCGTACTTGATGTTTGCACGTGGCTCAATTGTGACCTTTTTGTAGAGGGCTTCACTGTCCTCACCATTGACAATCTTGTTCTCAATAGCAGTCTCCTTGGTGACAGCTTGTCGGACTTCGCTAGTCTCCATGATATCCTTTCGGAGTTTGGTCATCAAATCCTTGAGGTTAGGAATGAATTGCAAACCACCGTTCAAATCAGCAAAAACTGGCTCGGATTGGCAGAGATCAACAATGTTAGGGGCCATGAGACCCAACAAGTTGAAAGCCATCTCTTGTTGAGAGAATGTGCGTACGCCGTAAGCCTCGACACCTTCTGCAACAATGTTGTTACCAGACATGAGACCAGTACCACGAGTCCATCCAATGACAGCTCCGCAAATGGTAAGGAAATTGCCCCAACTCTCCGAGTGCCATCTGTTAAACAAAGTTTCCAATGCCAACTTGGATTCGGAGTAAAGACCATCATTACCGAATGTTCCGTGATTTGGAGAGAGCGGCAAGACAACTTGAGCAGGTCTAGTCTCGAAACCTCGCTCGAACTTCTGAGTTTTGATACAACCCAAAAGACGGAGAAGATTGGTCAACATGATACGGTGAGCGAGCTCAGATTTTGAGTCGATACTATCAATTTCACGACCGTTCTCGGGAATGGCAGCGAATGGAATGACATAGTCAAGATCCCATCCAAGACCGGTCTTTGGATCGTAGATATAGTTGATCAAGGCCTCAACGTCTTGTTTGCTACCTTGGTTAAAGGGAACAACAATCAATTGAGATCCTCGGGATCCGTAGCGAGCATACATTGATTGGTAGTACTCGGTGACCTGTCTGGAGAATCGACTGGTGGTTACGACAACCTTAGCGCCACCACTGATCAATCCTTGCAACACATCGGCACCAATTGAGCCAGCTCCGGCACCAGTCATCAAAGCATTTTTGCCTTGGAAAGTGACACCAGATTTAGCAGCCTGCTCTAATCCATCGAGATAGAGACCGGTGAGCTTCTTGCTGTACTCCCAACCATGCTCATCCTTTCTCTTCAAATGAAGGAATGGAATGGTCTCGACCTTTCCGGCCTTCACATTGCCATTTGCCTTTCCACCATTCATTTTGACTCCGTTCTTCTTGCCATTGCTGTTCTCCTTTGGAATGATTTGTCCTTCACTCATCGCTAATGAGCGGATGACATCACTATAGAGACTCTTGATTTGGAGTTGAGATGCTTTGGAGAGCTTGTGCTGCTGCTTGATCAGCTTGTAGATACGGCCGAGATCATTCTGGACCTTGGTTCGGTTCCCGTATTCTGAGATCTTCCCTCCATCAGCCATTTCTCGCACATAGTGCTCAAGCTTTCGGACACTAGATCTGGGTATTTCAGCGTAATCAAGATTGCCACGAGCATCGATTGTCGTATGTGGTCCAGTTGGCAATGCAACATCCTTGTAAACTGGTGCTTCGTTCAGTACGTCTCTGCAGTTGTCGATGAGCGATTGACCAAGTTCTTTTGCAAGCTTGTAAGTCTCGCCACGCTCAGTTGGGCAGTTATCAATGTGGTATTGCATGAATTCGAGAAGGGTGGGGTTGGATCTGTTCATGATACGAATGCACTGACTAACGATTTCTCGATCAACTGCTTGGAGTCGACCGAAAATGATATCGTAGTACATTGTCAAGGCATCTTGTCGCGCCCAATTCCATGAAGAATCGTATACTCTAGCCTTTAATTGAGTGAAAACAGGCTCAATACCCGCAGCATAAAACTCTCCGTGTTCAACATTCCACAGGTCGAGTTGTGCCTGCAGGGCCTTTTCTGATTGTTGCGCACCAATAAACGCCTTGTCACCAGCTCGGAGATCCATCTTAAGGTATCTGGCGAAGAGTTCAAGCTGCTGCTTGAAAAGTGCTCTCTGATCCTTGGTCAAAGCATCAAGGGCAGCTGGATCCATCATCATTCCACCACCTGAGCCACCTGCATCAGCACTGGCAGATACCGTTGACAGACTGATTCCTGCATTTGCTGCGTATTTTTGTGAAACATCGTCGAGGAATGCCTTAGCATCATTTTCGGATCCTAAACGTGCTGCTGGCTCCATTGTCAGGGCCAAAAGCAAGACACCATCTTGTCTACCGGATGCCAAACCCCAGCGTGTTTCAAGATATTTTCTTGCTGTAGTTATATTGAATCCACCCGGCATTTTCGAGGAAATTAACCTCGCAACGAGAGATGATGATTGTTTTCCTAATTGACCGTTGAAAGTTTGTTGCATCGAAGCTCCTAACTCGTCCAGAGGGGTATCTTCTGGCTTCTCAGGCGTTGAACCGAATTCTTTGCCCAAATCTCCCAATATCTCGTTTTGAAGTGTAGATTTTCCTGTAGAAATCCCATGATTAGCTTCTGCAATTCAAGCAATGAGAAAGACAATTCTTACCTCCGACAAGATCCTTGATGGCTTTTGTCAATGGAATTTCCAAGAGTGGTTTCTTGAGTTTTTGGGCAATCAGAGATCGCACAATATCTATGGCTCCGACTGGGGCATCTGGGACTTGTGCGGCTGGGCCTGCACTTGGTGGAGGAGCTGCTGCAACTGGGGCAGGTGCTGAGCCAGAAGATGCTGCTGGTGCTGGTGTAGAATCACTTGGAGCGGTCGCAGGCTCATCCTCCACTGGGTCGACATCATAGTAAATCTCCTTGGCATCTTTGTTGTAGCATAGAATTTGACGTTGAATAGATTTTGCTGCATCGTAGGCTTCGTATTTGGAGGCGAGTGTCCGCTTGGCCATAGTACCAAGGGTATCTGCAGGACCGATTTCGACGATTCTTTCGGTGGTCTTCTCATCCAAAATCACATCTTGTGTTTCAATCCATCTTACGGGAGATGCAAATTGATATGCCAATAGCTCGACAAGGAGCGTATGGGCGAGCTCTTGCTCGACTTCGGGACGCATATTTGAGGATTGTATGGTCGAGGAAAATTAAATTGTATTCGAAGGGGGTATCATAAAAAGAATTTCTGTGAAGGAATTCTAAAAGTTTGGCCAAACTGTCAAATTCAAGAGTTGAATCTAAAACAGACCTTCCTCTTTTTTTTTCCTTCTGAGAGTAGTGAACTTAAGACTACTCTGGGAATTCCCCTCTCAAGTCTGTCTATATCTAGTAATACAAAGTATATAGAGGCTTTTTCTTTTTCTAAATCAGCAAACAAAAAGACTGATTCTATTAGGGAAACGGAAATCAAATTGAGGTTTGAATAACAAAGATTGGAATAACGGACAGAATAGAGGAAGGGAGGGGATCTTCTAAAGGTTCTATGTGGTGGAGCGGAGAAAAGACCAAATGTTAGAGTAGGTATGGTACGAAGTAGACAGAAGCTCTGGGTTTTCTCGCCTTTCTACGGTATGAGCATTATTTTGGCTAGGATTACAAGGGGAGACACCTCAATGGTTGATGAATTTTTGGCCCTCCTCCCAACAGACGGGTGAGGATTGAGACTAGACACGTAAGAGGCTTAGCGTCAAGTCGTAACCCTTGTCTATAATTCTTCTCCCCTCGATAGCACGAGTGAGCATCAAACATCTATCTCAACGACCTTTTTTTGGATCCAATCCAATATCATGGGTTTCAAGAATTGGGTCGACCTCTCGTGTGTACGGACTCCGGAATGGATGAATGTATTTGACCATACTTTGCCAATATCGCCAATGGTTACACGCTTCTTATTCTACTTATGCAATCCGATATTGACACCAAAAATCACCGACAGATATTCTGTACAGGATGTAAAGTATTTGCATGTTTACCGTATTTTACATACCTACTACAAACCTACTACATACCTCAGGTAGCTAGGTAGGGCAAGAGGGCAGAGATGGTCGGCACATTTTTACTTCCTTTCCGCTGGACCCCTTGATTTGATTGTATGCATAAACCGGGGTTTTAAAGTGCAAACCCTAGCTTCAAAGGCGATCTGTCTTGCGAAACACACGGTTGTTAGTATGTTACTCGATCAAGAATCAAGATATATCGTGGGAGCAAAATCATCATAGCCTTCTTTTCCGCGTCAATCGTGCTAGCTGGTGAGGATGTGATAGTGCAGTACTTGGCCATGGGTGATGGATGGATCACACATCGATATTAATGAATATCATGCCATTACTCCGTAGGCATTTGGAATTAGAATATTGTGAGCAGACATGTCGACATTCCGACTCAACAAATGATATTGATTACTTTTCTCCCTAGATATGTAGTACCAACATCGTATACATAGCTAGGTAGTTATTGATTAAGAGATTACTCTTCAAGAGAATGAACACCCAGTATCATGCCATTACTCCAGAGGCATTTGGTCGACATTCCTACTCAACAAATGATATTGATTACTTATCTACTCTGGTATCTTATTGGTAGCTAACCCAACCACAAATGACAAATTACTCACTCTGGAATAATCTACATGTCTCGCTATGTTGGCGAGAAGACCCTTTTTATTTTGCTTTCCCCGATAAACTATGGTGCCACGAAGTTTCAGGGGGGCGAAAGGAAGAAAGAGGGGTGTCAGTTGAGTAGAGACTATTAGAAAATTCCAGAATACCTACTACCTAGGTATACTCTGTCTAAAGAGGACACATTGAAAGGAAGGGGATCTTCGGTTCCAGGACTAAACATAAACATGCGGTTACTAGTATAAAAGTGTGAAGTTGGTGGTTCATACCTGTCTCAATACTTCACTGGCGGGAAGAACTATTGAAATATGAAGTGTGAAATGTGAAAATGTTTGAAACTCGATTGCCATTCTCCTTTCCTTTTACTCTGTACAATCCATCCCATGCAGATACAGTCCATCAAGTCAGATCACTCTCTTCTTGTCAACTCGAACCCAATTCCAAATTTCCTCGAGGTTGTGTGACAACTTACAAGTGACGTTCATGCGAGATAGATAACAAATACCAAGACCGCTCAAGGCTGACTATCTGACGACTCTATTTGACAGGGTCCCTTGATTACCCAGTCATAAAAGTATAAAGTCGTGGGTGAATGCATTTTCAACCCCCTCCTTGAGCTTGGTGCCCCAACAAATCTCTAACTAAATTGGGTCTCTTCCCCTGTCCTGGTGAATGATTTTTTGGCGTTACGTTGAGGGCGAAGCTTGGATAGATTTTGCGGTACAGTAGAAATGTGAGAATTATATGAGAATTACTAGAAAAGCTTCCATCTTAGTCCTACCTACCTACCCTACCTTTGCCCGCATAGAAGGGAGTCTTGAACCGTGGACCTGAACTTGAACTTTCTTTTTCCAAAATCATATCTAAGAAAGGCAGAACCTAACGCAGATTGCTGTCGTCTGCTGAAAATCTTCATCCTTCTGTTCATCTGTTTGTATCTCACATCTTCAATTAATAAATTCTCTCTCCCTCCCTCTGTCTCATACCTACATTTTTTTGGCATCTTGGTGGAGCGATTGTATCCTTGTTAGAATAAAAGACCGTCTGTAACTTTTTACACTACACCACATCAAATCCCTTTTCTCCTGCTCTTGATTGAGTTTCTGGAGTCCTGTGAAAAAATGTGAGTACAATCCAATAATCCGCTGTTTAGTGTTGGGCGACACCTTTTTCACCGAGTACCTTTTATTGATTTCTGCAAAACTAGTTAAAGACAAATTCACCACTTCTACACATACAACACACAATTTACCATTTGCCATCATGTACGGTACTGCCACCGGCCCTCAAACGGGCGTCTCAACACCACGATCCTCATCATCTCTGCGACCACTCGTTCTCTCACATGGCTCATTAGAGCATTCATTTTTGATACCCACAAATATACATTTCCAAGCTTCTCAGATCAAAGACCGTTTTCTGGCTTCCCTCCCCGAGCCTACAGACGAACTCGCACAAGATGACGAGCCTTCATCTGTGGCCGAGCTTGTTGCCAGATATTTGGGTTTTGTAGCACAAGAAGTTGATGAGGGAGAAGACGATGCGCAAGGATCATACGAGGAGGTTTTGAAACTCGTTTTGAACGAATTCGAACGTGGCTTCTTGAGGGGCAATGAGGCTCACGCTTTGGTTGCTACTCTCCCTGGAATCGATGCGAAGAAACTCAAGGTCGTCCAATCCTACTATGCTGCGCGTGCAGCTAGCAATAGGCCAATTCGCCCTCACGAATCAGCATTGTTCAGAGCAGCTAGCGACGAGGAAGCCAAGATTTATAATGTTTTTGGTGGACAAGGAAATATCGAAGAATACTTTGATGAGCTTCGGGAACTGTATAGCACATATGCTGTCTTTGTGGAGGATTTAATCACCGAATCTGCAGAACTGCTGCAGAGTCTGTCAAAGGATTCCAGAGCCGAGAAATTATATCCAAAGGGTTTGGACATTATGTCCTGGCTTCATGATCCCGAGTCCACTCCAGATCTTGATTATTTGGTCTCGGCACCAGTCAGTTTCCCATTGATTGGTTTGGTACAGCTCTGTCATTATGCTGTGACCTGCAGAGTTTTGGGACTTACTCCTGGACAATTCAGAGACAGGATTAGTGGAACAACTGGTCACTCTCAAGGTGTTGTTTTGGCTGCTGCTACCTCTGCTGCAGACTCATGGGATTCATTCGACAAGGTCGCAGTTTCAGCTCTTACAGTCTTGTTCTGGATTGGATCCCGCAGCCAGCAGACATTCCCAAGAACCTCTCTCGCACCCAATATTCTCCAGGACTCCGTAGACAATGGCGAAGGAACACCCACCCCTATGTTGAGCATCCGTGATTTATCGCAAGCTCAAGTTCAGGAACATATCGACGCAACCAACAAATATCTTCCAGAAGATAGACAAATCGCCATCTCTCTGATTAACAGTGCTAGAAATATGGTTGTTTCAGGACCTCCCATTTCTCTGTATGGTCTCAACCTTCAATTACGTAAAGTCAAGGCTCCAACTGGTCTTGACCAGAATAGAATTCCGTTCACAGAGCGCAAAGTTAGATTTGTAAACAGATTCTTGCCAATCACATCACCTTTCCATAGCAAATATCTTGCTGAAGCTACAATCCATATCAACGAAGATCTAAAAGATGTTAAGATTGATAGCAAAGCGTTGGGCATTCCTGTCTACGACACGAATACTGGAAAGGATATCCGGGATGATATTCAGGGCAACATTGTGCCAACTTTGGTGCGTTTGATTACCCACGATACTGTTGAGTGGGAAAAAGCTACAGTTTTCCCAAATGCAACTCACGTCCTGGATTTCGGCCCTGGTGGTGTATCTGGTCTTGGTGTTTTGACCAGCCGCAACAAGGATGGAACCGGTGTTCGTGTTATCTTAGCTGGCACAGTCAGTGGTACCGTTCCAGAGGTCGGTTACAAGCCCGAGCTTTTCGATCGTGATGAGGAACACGCTGTCAAATATGCAGTCGATTGGGTAAAGGAGCATGGTCCAAAATTGGTCAAGACCTCAACCGGTCAGACATTTGTGGACACAAAGATGAGTCGAATCTTGGGAGTTCCCCCTCTCATGGTTGCTGGTATGACACCATGTACTGTTCCTTGGGATTTTGTTGCTGCGACTATGAATGCCGGTTATCAAATTGAGTTGGCTGGAGGTGGATACTACAATGCCAAGACTATGACCGAAGCGTTTAGGAAGATTGAGAATGCCATTCCAGCTGGTCGTGGTATTTCTGTCAACCTCATCTACATCAACCCACGTGCTATGCAATGGCAAATTCCACTACTCGGGCAATTACGTGCAGAAGGTGTACCAATCGAAGGTCTCACAATCGGTGCTGGTGTACCTTCCATCGAGGTGGCACAAGAATATATTGAAACTCTTGGCTTAAAACATATCTCGTTCAAGCCAGGATCTATGGATGCCATTCAAGCTGTCGTCAATATTGCAAAGGCCAACCCAACTTTCCCAGTCATCCTTCAGTGGACTGGAGGTCGTGGAGGAGGCCATCACTCCTTTGAGGATTTCCATCAACCAATTCTTTCAATGTACTCGCGTATCAGAAGACAGGAGAACATTCTCTTGGTCGCAGGTAGTGGTTTCGGTGGCGCAGAAGATACTTATCCTTACTTCACTGGTGCATGGTCAAAGAATTATGGCTACCCCCCAATGCCATTCGATGGATGTCTCTTTGGTAGTCGTGTAATGACAGCCAAGGAAGCACGTACCAGCATAAATGCCAAGAAAGCCATCACTGAAGCCGAAGGTGTTGATGATGCCGCATGGGAGAAGACCTACAAGGGTCCTGCCGGTGGTGTTATCACTGTTCGATCTGAGATGGGTGAGCCAATTCACAAGTTGGCGACTCGTGGTGTTAAATTCTGGGCTGAGATGGATGCCAAAATCTTCAGTCTACCAAAGGACAAGCGAGTACCTGAGTTGAAGAAGAACCGTGATTACATCATCAAGAAGTTGAATGATGATTTCCAAAAGGTTTGGTTTGGACGAAACAAAGCCGGGGAGACAGTTGATCTTGAGGACATGACATATGGTGAAGTTGTCCGCAGAATGGTAGATTTGATGTATGTCAAGCACGAGTCTCGCTGGATCGACAAATCATACATCAAGCTCACTGGTGACTTCATTCGCCGTGTTGAGGAGCGTTTCACGACTGCTCAAGGACAGCCATCCATGCTCCAATCTTACGCAGATTTGGAAGATCCCTACCCAACTGTGGAAAAGATTCTAGCTGCTTACCCAGAATCGGAGAAACAACTCATCAACGCTCAAGATGTTCAACACTTCCTCATGCTTTGCCAACGTAGAGGTCAAAAGCCAACTACTTTCGTGCCATCTCTTGATGAAAACTTTGAATTCTTCTTCAAGAAAGATTCTCTCTGGCAATCTGAAGATCTTGAGGCTGTCATCGATCAAGATGTAGGCAGAACTTGTATCTTGCAAGGACCAATAGCTGTCAAATACTCAAAGGTTGTCGATGAGCCAATCAAGGAAATTCTTGACGGTATTCACAACTCACACATCAAGTCTTTGACCCAAGATATTTATGGTGGAGATGAATCGTCTATCCCAGTGCTTGAATACTTTGGTGGCAAGCTCATTGAAACTGAGGAGGAAGTCGACGTTGAAGGTCTCACAATTTCGGAAGATGCTGACAAGACCACTTACCGATTGTCATACTCTCCCACTGCTGTTCTGCCATCTCTCGAGGCTTGGCTCTCATTGCTCGCAGGCCGTAAGAGATCTTGGCGACATGCTCTTTTCACTTCAGAGGTATTTGTTCAAGGGCAAAAGTTCCAAACAAACCCAATGAAACGAATCTTCTCTCCTGTCAAGGGTCTTTTTGTTGAGATCGCGTATCCTAACGATCCTTCAAAGACCGTGATCACCGTCAAGGAGCAACCCAGACCAAATCACTACGTTACAGTCATTGACGTGAAATTGGTTGGCAAGAACGAGATCTTGGTCAACATGATCAAGGACACAACTGCTGTTGGCAAGCCAGTATCTCTTCCATTGAAGTTCACATACCACCCTGAGGCTGGTTATGCTCCAATTCGCGAAGTCATGAATGATAGAAATGACCGTATCAAGGAGTTCTACTGGCGAGCCTGGTTCGGTAGTGAAACTCTTGACCTCGACGCTTCAGTCACTGGTATTTTCAATGGTGGTAAGGCTACCATCACCAGTGAAGCTATCAACGACTTTGTTCACGCTGTTGGAAACACTGGAGAAGCTTTCGTTGACCGACCTGGTAAGGAGGTTTTCGCTCCTATGGATTTTGCTATCGTTGTTGGATGGAAGGCCATTACCAAGCCCATCTTCCCTAGAACAATTGATGGTGATCTTCTCAAACTCGTGCATCTTTCTAACGGATTCCGCATGATCCCTGGAGCTGAACCATTGAAGAAGGGTGACGAAGTTGAAACTACAGCCCAGATCAATGCTGTTCTTAACCAAGACTCTGGTAAGATGGTGGAAGTGTGTGGTACCATTACCAGAGAAGGCAAACCAGTAATGGAGGTTACTTCACAATTCTTGTACAGAGGTGCATACACCGATTTTGAGAACACCTTCCAGCGTAAGACTGAGACACCTATGCAAATTCATCTTGCTACCTCGAAGGATGTTGCTGTCTTGAGATCTAAGGAGTGGTTCAACTTGGATGAGCCAGATCACGAGTTGCTTGGTCAAACCTTGACCTTCCGTCTTGAGAGTCTTGTCCGCTTCAAGAACAAGACCGTTTTCTCAAGTGTTGAGACTAGAGGTCAAGTTTTGTTGGAGCTTCCAACCAAGGAGATCATCCAAGTTGCAAGCGTCGAGTACGAAGCTGGTGTTTCTCATGGTAACCCAGTCATTGATTACCTTGAGCGTCATGGATCTTCAATTGAACAACCAATCAACTTCGAGAACCCTATCCCTCTCAATGGAAAGACTCCTCTCTCTCTCAGAGCACCAACATCCAACGAAACCTATGCTCGTGTTTCGGGTGATTACAACCCTATTCACGTTTCTCGTGTCTTTTCTAGCTACGCAAACCTGCCTGGTACTATCACCCATGGTATGTACTCAAGTGCAGCTGTTCGCAGCTTAGTCGAGACTTGGGCTGCAGAGAACCACGTTGGTCGTGTTCGCAGTTTCCATGCTCAACTGACAGGTATGGTTCTTCCAAACGATGATATTGAAGTCAAGTTGCAACATGTCGGTATGGTTGCCGGTCGCAAGATCATCAAGGTTGAGGCTAGCAACAAGGAGACTGAAGATAAGGTCTTACTTGGTGAGGCTGAAGTCGAACAACCAGTCTCAGCTTATGTTTTTACTGGTCAAGGTTCTCAAGAACAAGGAATGGGTATGGAGTTGTATGCCAGCAGTCCTGTCGCTAAGGAAGTATGGGATCGTGCCGACAAGCATTTCATGGACAACTATGGTAAGTTACTCGAGTCACTTTTTACGATATCATTTCTAACAATACATCAGGTTTCGCAATCACCAACATTGTCAAGAACAACCCCAAAGAGCTCACTATTCACTTCGGTGGTCCTCGTGGTAAAGCAATTCGTCAAAACTATATGTCTATGACTTTCGAAACTGTCGGTGCCGATGGTTCTATCAAATCCGAGAAGATGTTCAAGGAAGTTGATGAACGAACTACATCTTACACCTACAGATCACCAACCGGTCTTCTCTCTGCCACTCAATTCACACAACCCGCCTTGACATTGATGGAGAAGGCGAGTTTCGAAGATATGCGCTCTAAGGGTCTTGTTCAACGTGACAGCAGTTTCGCTGGTCACTCTCTCGGAGAATATTCTGCCCTTGCTGCTTTGGCAGATGTCATGCCAATTGAGAGTCTGGTTTCTGTCGTTTTCTACAGAGGTTTGACTATGCAAGTCGCTGTCGAACGTGATGCCTCTGGACGTTCCAACTACTCGATGTGCGCTGTCAACCCTAGCAGAATTTCCAAGACCTTCAACGAAGAAGCCCTTCAATATGTTGTTGCAAACATTGCTGAGGAAACCAGTTGGTTGTTGGAAATTGTCAACTACAACATTGCCAATATGCAATACGTTTGCGCTGGTGATCTCAGAGCTCTTGACACTCTCACTGGTGTAACTAACTACCTCAAAGCTCAAAAAATCGACATCCAAGAGCTCATGCAAACCTTGAGTCTCGATGACGTCAAAGCACATCTCGTCGAAATCATCCGCGAATGTGCTAAACAAACCGAAGCCAAGCCTAAACCTCTTGATCTCGAAAGAGGTTTCGCTACCATTCCTCTCAAGGGTATTGATGTGCCTTTCCACTCCACATTCTTGAGAAGTGGAGTCAAACCATTCAGAAGTTTCTTGCTTAAGAAAATTAACAAGACAACTATCGATCCCAGCAAATTGATTGGAAAATACATTCCTAACGTTACAGCTAGACCTTTCGAATTGACCAAGGAATATTTCGAGGATGTTTATCGTTTGACTAATAGTCCAAAGATTGGCAATGTGTTGGCTAACTGGGACAAATACCAAGATGGTTATGAGGAACCTAGTGGGGATGAGGTTGAGGCAGAGACAAATGGTGTTAATGGAACTCATTAAATGAATTGGGTTGAGAATTTAGACCATTTGAAAGGAAAATGATGAGTTGATGGGTGGGTATTGATCAAAGGCTTTGCTTTGTTTTGCGGGCGTCGGAGTATGTTTATAAGAACGCATGCATCTGCTGAATGATAGATGAAAAAATGGATGGATCATCACACTTAGATTAGATGGTAGATGGATCGATCATTCGGTCGTGGGCTAGATGGTTGTTAATTAGTTTATGATGATATCATATTGTAATTCTTTTCTGTTGAATTTTGAGATTTTTTATACATGGTGTTTTGTGAGATCAGTGACGTGTGATGATGCTGATGGTGATAGTATCACTGCAGAGATGGACCATTCATTCAAAGGGGCTGTTCAAAGGGGCTGTTCAAAGTGCTTTGTGTAGATATAATTTAGCGATATATTTTCAATAATGCATTTATCTCAAATTATCTTAATGTTGAGAGTGTTGTTAGTCTCACTTCAAGGGGGGTTTCGTTTTACAACCGTGAAAACTTTTATTGGGGGTGGGAGGAGGACAATACTTCCAAGAGAATTTATAAATCAACACTATTGTAGTGCCGAGCGTATCCTCAACCCTACTTCAAAAGGCTTCCGCTCTACAACCGTGAAAACTCTCTGCTCCTCCCATTTCAAATTTCCCGCCTCAGTATCCACCTTCTCCAAATCAAACCTCCACACCATTCTCGCAAGCACAAGTTGCAATTCCGCCATCGCCAGAGGTCCCCCGATACAAGAGCGCGGACCCACGCCAAAAACTTGTACTGCATTGCGATTGTCGTTGTAAAAAGGAGACGAAGGATCGTTTGCTGCGAGCCATCTCTCCGGGTGGAATTCAGACGGCTGGTGGAAATATTCGGCCGAGAAGGTGATGGATAGGGGATGCACGTTGACGAATATGTTTTCTGGGAGGTGGTGTCCGCATATTCGGTCGCCGCCTGGAGGTACCACGCGTGGGAGACCAACTGGACTGTGCATTGTTAGGTTGGGGATTTGGAGGGGGAGAATGGGTTTCTTACGTGGGATTGCAGAGGCGGAATCCTTCCTGAATGACTGCGTTGAGATAGGTGGTTTCTTTCAGCGTGGCAATTGATATTTCCTCTTCTTTCTCGAATTTTTCGCGGATTTCAGAGGTGAGAAAGGTGAGTTTCTCGGGGTTGTTCACGAGATCATTCGTAATGCCGCTCAGGATACTCACTGTCGTTTCGCTTCCGGCAACAATGATGACGCTAGCTGTCGCTTGCAACTCCTGAATCGTCAACCCTTCCTTCCCATCCTCATCGCGTTTGATCAGGGAGATGATATCAGGTCTCGACATTTCTCTCTCCAGTCTTCGATTTATTTTCCCCACCGCCAGATTCCAATGTTCCCTCTGTTTCCTCAACACACTCTCGGGCACAAAATACGCAAGCAACCAACTCACTCCCGGATAATACCCCAGCGAAGCTCGATACGTCGCTGCGCGCAGAGAACTAAAAATCATCGCGACCCAGGGATGATATTCCCCGCTCCCCAAGCATCGAAATGATTTCCGAATCCCAAATCCCCGATGAGATCAAAAGTAAAGAAGCCATACCAGCGAACGATATCCACAACCACACTCTCAGCCACATCCACATTTTCCTCTACGAGATCCCGTAAGCGCGTCATCAAAACATCCACATACGACCCGATGATCCCCTCCTGCCTCCCCACTGCGCGCTCCGTAAACGCGCGCTCCATCGCCCCGCGAAATCTGCGATGCGTTGCGGGCTCCAGCGCATTAAGCACAGACATTGGTCTGCCGGTCTTACCCCCATGCCAAAGGTTACTTTTCGGGAACGCGGGGGTGTTCCCGTGATTCGAATAGATATCGTGCTAGGCCAGCGGTGTCGCGAAGGAGAGTTCATCGGGGCAATCCGCACGACGGGTCCGTATTTGCGGTGCAGAGCGTACACGTTTTGTGCGAGATTCCCGCGCCAGAGGGAGGACATGTAGGGGATGCGTGTGCAGATCCAGGGGATCGGACCCGGGAATGTGAAGAGTGGGTGTAGGTAGATGGTGTGTATTGTGTGGGAAATATGGTACTGCGGTTGTGAGTACGCGATGGGGTGTTAGGGATTTTTTATGGATATGTATATGTACGAGAATGAATACTGTGAGGACTGCAAAACCCCATTCCTTGAATGTTAATTCAGGAGGAATTAGACGAGGGGAAAAGGTATTCATATTTCTCTTCTGGGTAGGTATTTGGACAGAGACTTGAGAAATTTTTAACGTCTGGTACTGTTACATACAACTTGGATACAGATAGATAGTTAAATACAATAAAATGTAAATAGGTATTTTTATTTATTTATACATCTTAGAATAATCGATTGAAGAGGGGTCAACATATTCCAACTCGTTCAAATTTCAAACAGTTGATCTTACTTGCATGCTGTGCCACATGTAACTAATCTATCTCCTCAAAGGTTCGAATAATTTCATCCAGTTTTTCGATTGCAAGATCCAACCGTTGTAATTGTGTATCCTCATTACACATAAGATTTCCGCCGAAAAGTCGGAATTGACCAAAAATTTGAAGAGATAGAAGGTGTTTATGGTAAACAATATGAACTTCACGTCTAATTTAGCCCACCCCTTGATGGACGTCAATCAAGATCCCACATTCAACATCTATAGAGAGGGATTCTGATTTGAAAAAAATCTTGAATAGTAGGTATATCATGATTTCGTATTTTATTCTGTACATTAGTATACGCGTTCGTATATTCATACTCATGTATGCATCTATTTACTTCATTATCCCCTATCTTTTCCTTCCCATCCTCTCACACCGACTGGCCTTATCCTTCTCATTTTCCCTTCCCCTTTCCATCTTTCCCTTTTCCTGCATCCTCAACCCTAACCTTCATGACATCTGGTACCTCTACCCCTTCAACCTTATAAATCAACCCCCTATATCCATCACTGACAACCCAAACATCGAATACTCTCCCATCCATGATGTTCCCCTCCTCTCCTTCTTCCGTTCCAGGAAATTTAAGTGTTGCTTTTGCTTGAGGTTTGACTCCTATGCCTATCACACTGGTATTCTGTTTTCCCTCATCTCCATTGCCAGCATTTCCATTCTGAGCACCTTTACCCTTCAAGTTGGTCTTAGGAGCACTCCAACCCAATCTCTTAATAGCAGCCACCTCATCACTTCCTTTGCTACAAAGCACAACAAACCATCCCTCACTCTGACTCTTGGGGAATCGAGGCGCATACATTTTCCCTTCCTTATCCACCAACCCATTAAGTCTCTTGATTACAACATCCATTTTCAATGCCGTAACATTATGTACTTCAACTTTCAAGTTCGGTATCATATTTGCTGCTTTATCAAAAGCTTGTGTATTTCTACTTGGAAGTTGTAGTTTGTTTTTGAGAGATTGATACACGTTTTGAGGTAAGGCTGAGAATTGTTGAAGTGATGTGGGAATGTCGTTGTCCTTGGATGGTTTGAAATCAGGAACTACACCAGGGAAGATAGACAAAGCGTGGTCTTCGGGCCAACGAGCTGATTTGATACATTGAAGTAAAGTGATCATTTGTACGACGCTTGAGAGATATCCCAATTCCGTAAGGACATCGATGGAAGCTTGAATGATACGGATAGCTTGGTCGAGAACACTGGTTTGATCACCCACATAATCAGAAATGGGAAGATCAATCCTGCTCATGTGGGCCTGAAGTAACAAAAATGCTTTCACGTGAGGATCCCACATTGGAAGGCCATTAAAATGTGCTGCATCTGCTGGGAGAGGTAGGTTCTTGGAAAGTTCAATGTTAATGAGATCTTCGTTATGACGAACGGGGAGCTCGTCATATTCGGTTGCGGAAGACATCCAAGAAAGTACATCGCGGAATGAAGCATTTGGTTTAGCATGTTTAACTAGGTGACGAATGGTTTTGTGAGAAAGATAGTAGTAGGACATGATTTTTCCGAGAGGGGTAGAATCGATGTTGCCATTAGGGTAGATTTCCAGACATTTGGATTCGGCGAGCTCGTCCAATGACTTATCTACCATTGAGATCATGTAATCATTGGCCATTTGTTGAGCAGCAATAGTATTGTGTTCTTCGGCCGAGATTTCGAGACCATAGTATGAAGGATTTTTATGGAGACGTCGGAAGAAGAATGTCCAGGTGAGATAATCTAGGGCATCTTGTTTGGTAGTGATGGTTTCAGCGGATACTTCAGCGCCAAGATGGTTGTCTAAGACGTTGTGAAGAGAGGATTCTACTGGGAAACCTGTATGTAGGAAGTGTTTGTAAAATGCTTTCTTTGAATCTTGAGTGAAAATACGAGCGATTCCTGACGTGTCGAATTGAGGACGTCCAGCACGACCCAACATTTGTAGAACGTCTGTCAGATCCATATCTTTGTATCCTTCAGTCTTAGCATCGAAGAACTGAGTACCCTTTACAACGACTAAATGAGCTGGAAGATTGACACCCCAGGCTAGAGTGGATGTTGCAACGAGGATCTGAATCTTGTTGTTGGCAAATAGTTCTTCGGCCAATGAACGATCAGATTCAATCAGACCAGCATGATGCAAACCGATACCAAAACTTAGGGCTTCCTTCAAAGCGTCATCCTTGACTCGGGCAAGGTTCAGTTGGAGATCTTCCTCAGACATCTTGACAAAACGACGAGGGTTATCCTCCATACCACAGAAGTTAATCAAGTCCTTAGCTGTCAAACGTGTTTGTCTACGAGAAGCAACAAAAACAATAACCGGTTTTTCTGGACTGTGTGTTTTGATGGCCAGGAAAGTTGGTCTGTTCATAGATTGCATTAGGGGGCAGAAGCCTCGAACCTCTGGGAAACCATCGATAAAAATTTCCAGTGGAACAGGTCTTACCGAATGCCTGAAGTTGAACAATCCTTCCTTAACACCAAGCCAGTTTCCTAAATCCATAGCATTGGCACACGCAGTCGACATACCCATAAGTCTGACTGAGTTGTTGGTCTGAGTTGCAATGTAATTCATACGAGAAACAATAATCTCCAAAATGGGACCACGATCTCCACCAAGCAAATGAATTTCATCAATAATAACCAAGCTAACTTGTCGAACGTAGCCTCTCGTAGTCCACGAACGACTAATACCATCCCATTTTTCTGGAGTAGTAATAATGATGTCCGCATCTCGAATAGTTCGCGTATCAGGTGTATTGTCACCAGTCAACTCAACCAATTTCAAGCCCATTTGTCGAGTTAATCTAGCCCCCCAATCTTTAACTCGCTCTCGAACAAGTGCTTTCATGGGAGCGATGTAGACAACCTTAGAGCCAGGCTTCTCTCGGAATGCCCACCACATAGCCAACTCACAAGCGATAGTCTTTCCAGATCCGGTTGGTGACCCAAGAAGAACATTTGCTGGTGTATGATACAAAGTGTGAAAGATCTGAGTTTGCATAGGATTGAAGAACTGGAAGCGTTTGCCATAAATCTCTTCTAGGGCCGGATTCTTCAGGGCAGTAATTGGCAGAGGTTGAAGATTCAAAAGATCAGTGTACACACTTTCGGTGTCAGGTCTGATTAAATGTTGGAAAGAAATCGGATACACCGTTTCTGCGCCCAGCCATCTATCAGAAACTGCTCTTACATAGATCTGCGTAGGGAGCGGATCCGATAGTGGGATAGTGAAGCTAAGTTCGTGGTCGTCGTATAACTTCTTTCTGTTCAGAATGAAGAACTCATGATGGTATATTTCAGAAGTCTCCGAGTTCTCAACCCAGATCCAATAACTTTCTGATGTACCATTGTGGCGATCGTTCCATTTGAACTCCGGCGTGAGGTAAAGACGGATTCTCAAGACATCTCTATTCAGTGGAGCAATTTCGGCTTCCACGCTGAGTGTAGGAAAGTTATCAAGAATTCTTGAGATTGTCCTTCCAGCACCAGGATTGTGTACCATGGCACCAATTTCGGCTGCGTCCATCTCCTTTAGAGTTTCAATGGAAAGATTTTCCTTATCATCAAGCTGTTTGAGAATTGGCTGAGCTAGCTCAAATTGATGAAGAGGATGTTGGAATGGCCAGATTCTCTTCTCTATTGACTTGCATAGCGAGAGAAGCACGAGACATTGATGCCCCCAACGACGATTCAAAGCAATCATGAATAATGCACGACAAATTCTGGCCGACTGCTGAGCAACGTAGTTCGTATCGTTGGCTAAAGCAAAGTCCTCAAGTTTGGCTCGAGATATGTAAGACTGTAGGAGAATATTCGTCTTAGCGTGTGAGGAATCAGTTCCACCTTTTACTTGACAAGGAGAGAAATCTTCTCTCAAGCTGGTAAGCTCCTTTGACTCGCTGTCTCTTGATTGAATTTGATCAAACTCTCCGCTCATAGCAATCATCGTGAGAACATCAGCTTCGGAAGATTGAGGTTGCATCATGGTATTAAATATCTGAATACTGGTATGGAGGACATAAAATTGACTTGCAATACGTCCAACATCCTTACTTCTGAGCTCCTCGGTCGTTTCATTGAAGATAATCATTTGGCTTTGCTGAAGTGTCTTTGCTGCTTGAATGCATAGTTGTCTTCGACGCTGTACCAAATTTGGGTCATCGCGAGCTTCAGCCCAATCGATACCATAAGTCAAAGGATCTCTCTTCATTCGAACGAACAAATAAGAGTATCCAAGCCATGCGACAGCTTCAGGGATCGATGTGACTGTACCCAAACCGATTTCAGCGTTGAGATTATCCACAAGATGTTTCGAGAATCGAGACTCGATAGGGACTTGAGATGTGACGGCCTGGAGATAGTGATCAAGCTTATCTGCTGTCGTACAAATCATACCAATACCAGTATCCTGAAATTGTGGTCTACCTGCACGACCGAAAATTTGAAGAACGTCCAAGATTCCAAGGTCGATAAATTTACCTTCTTGAGCACTGTAAACTTGTGTACCTTTGATTACTACTGCTGCAGCGGGCAAATTAACACCCCATGCCAAGGTAGCTGTACAGACAAGAACTTTGAGAACACCACTTCCAAATAATCTCTCCATCAGGTTTCTGTCTGAACGAGCCATGCCTGCATGATGAATACCAATACCTTTTGGTACTAACTCCCGAAGTTCGCGACCTCGTGAGCTCTTCATATCCTTTACAGCTGCTTCATATTGAGGATGATTAGTAGGATCGAATAAGTCTACACAAACTTGCTCTATAGCCTTTTCATACAACATCTTAGCAGTGTTGAAAGTGTCCTTCCTCGAATGAACAAAGACCATGACTTGGTGATCAAGTTCCAGCATCTCTCGGACTTTTTCAAATGCAGTTGTATCAATATTCTCTCGTGATTGTCTGGTTCCAGCCTTCCCTTTAACTCCGATGAAGTGCTGTTCGAGAGGTACAGGTCTGAAGCTAGCGTCGAAATAAAATAGACCCGCATGACGATTGACTTTGAGAAAATCGGCCACATCGATGTAGTTCGGAAGAGTAGCAGAAAGTCCCACAATACGGATGAGAGATTGAGTGCTCTCAACTTGACGTTCAGTACGGGCAACTAATGATTCTAGGACAGAACCTCGATCGTCGTGAAGCATATGTACTTCATCAATAATCAAAAGTCGAACCTTTTGAACCAATTCAGTATCTCCAGTGCCTTTCCGAGTGACCACGTCCCATTTTTCAGGAGTTGTGACGATAATTTGAGTTTGGGTGATTTCCTTCTTAGTGAGATGCATATCACCAGTAAACTCGCGAACTTGTATACCCAACCACGCTAGACGACTACCCAGCTTTTGTGTAATTTCGGCTGCTAAAGCTTTCATTGGGGCAACATAGACAATCTTGAAATCATTGAAATTGACCACAAAGTCTGAGGATTCAGGGTTCTCTGATGGGTGTGGTGAAACATTTTCTCCAATTGCGTGAAGTATGGTAAGCATTGCTGCATCAGTTTTACCAGCACCAGTGGGAGCACAAATCAACATGTTTTCGCTGGTCTTGTATGCTACTGGATAGACCAAACTCTGCATTCGATTGAGAGACTTGTAACCCTTGAAAGTTCTCTTGCAAAGGCCATCCATCTCAGAAATCTCGACAAGTCTTCGACCTGCACCTAAAGTTCCAACCTTTCCAGCCGGGACAGTATATTCCGAGTATCTCTCGTGTTCTGTTCTCTCACTACCCACCGGTAGAGCATACTTCTTTCCTCTAGAATCCAGGATATTACCAGCATGATGCGACTTATAGACGTGGGGATATTTTTCTTCGTCGCGATTAATGGACGGTCCTAGTGCGGCATGTTTATGCTCATAATCTCTCTGTCGTAAGGCTGCTTCTCGTTCCTTCCTGGTCTGTAACTTTCCAGTAAAGATGCCATCATCTTGAGTTCCAATAGAACGTGAAGCGGCGGTAATATCCTTGCGGTGGGAGATGACTTCAATGGCAAATTCTATATCATCAAAGCCGATCATGTCAATCAAAGTGGACTGAAGCTCTTCCTCACCACTATCAGACCCTAAGATTGCTATGATCTGTTCCTGGAGGTCGTTTCCTGAAAGTCCCTGCTTCCTCTGAGCAATCTCCATACATTTGCTCTTCAACCATTGAGGTCCATAGTTGCCTGCACCAGCGGAGTCAGAAAGACTAGGGAAATCGTCGTTGACATCACTGCTGGAGAAATCATCATCCTCGTCACTAATGAAGTCCCAAACATCGTCCCCGCTATTTCCGGAAGTAAATTCATCGTCGTCGTCGAAGTCAACGTCGATATCATATGATTTAGTTTCCCCGTTCGTCGAGCTCGGAGGCAAATTCAACTCTGCCAATGCGTTTTTCATAGCAGCAAGTTGGGCTTGCCATTGCACTTCAGCTGAATCCAGCGTTGAAGGAGACATGATTTCCAAACAATCTTTATCAACTTCTCGAAAATGTAAAGTTCGATGAAGATTTTGGTTTTTGATATCATGAAATATAAATAAAGCTGCTTTAGCTGATTCACGCGGCGGGGAGTAATCAGTGGGGCCAACCGGGCATAATAAAATCCGTCGTCATACTGTAACCCCCATGTGATTGTACAAGATACAGCCCAGAGTTTCAACATCAAGAACAAAGCAAAGCCACATCCTTCCCAACCTACTCCTATTTTTGCTCTCTAGATTTCAATCGTATCTACAATCAACCCCAAATCGCAAAAATGAAGTTGCATTATATCGGAGTTCGTTCGCAGATATCGCAGTGACAATGTTATCAGGCTGACCGCTATCAGATAATCAAGAACTCGGAGACCCCCTCACACGAGCTCTGCTGCGTGAAAGAGTTGAGCGCATATGGCCGATTTACTAGAAACAGGTTAGATTTTTACTATCTTTTTACATGGGACCAGACTGGTTAATAAGATGAATGTACAGTTACGGCGAATTCATGACGGTTTTCAGTAAGACAGTCGCTGAACGAACAAAGCCTGGCCAAAGGCAAGACATTGAACAAGATAGTAAATTTCAACTCCTCCAAATCACAACAAGACCCTCTATCTAACAATATCAGGTAACACATTCCACGCCTATGGACGCTCCGAGGGTGTCTGTGGTATAATAATTTCCGACCACGAATACCCAGCCCTCGTTGCCCATCAACTTCTCTCCAAAGTCGTCGACGAGTTCCTAAATGCACACCCTCGATCAGAATGGGCCGATTCAAGCCCAACCCTCTCATTCCCCGAACTGAACGACTACATTGTGAAATACCAAGATCCGCAACAGGCAGATAGCATCATGAAGATCCAAAAGGAATTGGATGAGACGAAGATTGTGTTGCATAAAACTATTGAGAGTGTTTTAGAGAGAGGCGAGAAGATTGATACATTGGTGGCAAAGAGTGATGGCTTGAGTGCACAGAGCAAGATGTTCTATAGTGAGTTTATTAGGCTATGATGGGAATTTACAAGGGCTTTTACTAATACATAAAATAGCACAAGCAAAGAAGCAGAACTCATGCTGCGTGGCTATGTAGATTGATGTATTTGGTTAGCTATGGCGTTCTCATTTTTTTGATAGCATTCTCGCAGACATTGTTTCAATTGGAGGATGTAAATTGCAGTTTGAGGCTGGGGAATATTGGCGAGTGAGGTCGCAAAGTGGCTTAACTTTCAAGGCGACGTCTTAATACTTGAATGGTACAAATACAAATGCTTGGTAGTCTCCAATGTTTCCTCGTCATTCATTGGCGAAATATAAAGGAGCATCTGCTCTACTTTACTGTTTGCCATCTATTCTATACCTCATTAGAAGGCCGGATGTGAGCCATTTTGGTGCCCCCGTTTCATATACAATCCAAATCGTCGTGAATAACTAGGACATATAGCGACATTCAAGCTCAGCTCATCTCGTCCCATAACGTCGTGTACATGTTCGGTGTTCCTTCGTAGTTCTTGTTGAGATTTCGTGGTATCGTCTGCCCCCCTTCTCAAACAGGTAACTCTGCTCCCCTCATTGCAACTCCGCTTCTATCAACCATGGCTCCGATGTATGGGCCAATAATCGGTATGTTCCTTGCAAACCCAGCTATAGTCCCTAGGAAGTCACCGAACAAGATAAATATGCCGTATAATTCCACCAGAAATCCTGTAAATGGCCACCTCATGAGGATGAGTGCAAGTCCAGCGAAAAAGGCTCCGGTCCCCTTAAGCTTTTGTCTCCGCGCAAAAAACGCCATTGTTTTTTGTGGTCCAATTATAACAGTTAAGCCGATTAAAAAGAGAATCTACATCGACATATTGTAAGCCAGGAAGTCCTGTTTCAAGGTCCAGAGAATACGCACATTTCCCATTGCGAGCCTACAAGTTTGTTAGTGCCACCTTCCTTTGAATCTTACGGAGAGTTTAAACATACATAGCTCTATCAAAAAACATCATAACACCTCCGATCAGGAAGAACCCGCCTTTGAAGACCTCATCAGCTACACTAGATCTGAAGCACAAACCGTAGAATATCACCTACCACCTGAACAAAAGGCTACCCCAATCTCTATACAAAGTATCCATTAGCATAAACCCTATGAAATAATATAGCATGTTTGGAACTGGATCAATTGAACTCGGCGCAAATAGTCCAGAACCATCTGGTTATTGAAGTCAAGAACGTACTTTGGGAATCTGATAACCACATGGTAGGCATTTTGAATATCCTCCGAACCCGGAATTAGCAATGCGTAAGTATTTGAAGATTTCTACTAAGCACACTCGTAATACAACAGTTGGTAGTAGAAGTAAAGCTGTCCTCAATGATCTTTTGTTGGAGTTCATTGAAAGAACGCGGCTTAGACGCGTCCGTGCCCATGACATGAATTAGCGTCATATGCATACCACAAAAGCTTAAATATAAATTTTGCTCGGATTCCTCGAGTCTCATCTTGTCTGACATTCTTCACCAAAGCTATCCTTTGAATTGAAGATATTGAAACAACCACAATCGATACATCAGTTAGTAATGTTGACTAAAACATAAGATGTGTCGATATGCCGACCAACAAGATTTGGAAGGAAATGCAAAGGAAATGTACTCTTTCAGGTCTCTCTTTACCTGCCTCCGAAGTATCAATCCTATTGCACACTGCATGAGGTAAAGTATTATGATTGCCACGACGAACTAGGACAATTTGTCCTGGTGACTGAGTTTCATTCTCTATATGTTCTCGGTACCACGTCATCTCTACTCGAGTAGGCAGATAATATTCATGATCGCGATTAAGCCGGAGCGTATTCCTGAACCAATCATTGAAAGATGATTGGTGGGTAGAATGAGCTTGACTTTGTCGGTCAGACATATCCTCGTACTGATTTCGACCGTTTCTGAACCTTTCTTCTTCAATCACCTTGAAGGCCGATGCCATCCATCTCAATCAAACAAATCTTCCACCCAGAAGTCTGTCCTTGCCCCTTGATCGTTCTGCCAGTATATATACACCAATATTGTCGAGTAACCATCTTGAACCTTCGCGCATTGCGCATCGCTTGCCATTCTTCGCATATGATGAACTGTGTGTTGAGCAAAGCCCAGGCCGAGCATTATACCTCTTCCAAATGCTCCAACGTAGTGCACTATAATCGCCTTTCACTTCAAGATAGTATGGGCTCCTCGTACTTCTAAATACTGCTCTGCAACCCCCTGGCCTAAAGATCTAACAACCCCAAACACCTCTTTGTTGTGATATCGTAGCCTTGTCTTTGGATCTGTATATGGAGCTGGCAATCCTGTGATATCGCAATAATGCTTTGAATGTGCTAGAGACGGTGCTGACTCGATATTCGTGTATGTTGCAGTGGGTGCATTAGAAAAGCCGTTCGTCCTCATATTTCGTTCCAATACCAATTTCGATAAGTTCTTGGAAGCTTGCGCAAGATTTGGTTGAAGTGTAGGAGCGCTCGTAGGGGCAGGTGTCGTATCACCATCAGTTGAGGTTGCGTTATCTTCGGAAAAAGGCGTTGCAGCACCACTGTTGTCTTGTGTTGGCATGAGTGATGCTTCCTTTCGAACGGCGTCGCCGAGAATGGTCTTGATATTCTTGTTGCGACGCTGATTGGGTCTCCAGTGTGTATTGCGAAAGGGTTTTCTTATTGAGTGGACATCAAGCTTTTCGATGAGTGCTTGATGAGCTTCAGCTTCTGGAGTTGCTGGCGCCATGATCGATGACGATTGGTGGTTGATTTATGATTGTTTGATTGAAGTTAAATTGAATTGCTCTGCCTTCCTTCCGCCTTGTTGATTGAGCTTCGAGCTTCACAACAGCCGACCAATCAGGCAACGCATGAAACTTGTGTCAATATTTACTATAAACACCAGCAAAACAGTGATTTTGTCAAACATCACATTTCATAAACCAAACCACATCAACGGGAGAGACTATGGTAAGGTTAAATATGTTAAGCTTCTATACAGGATAATGAACATTATGCAGGAAAATCCTCACGAGCACCAGCAAAACTTGCTTCTCTCACGAATCATCACCAACGTGGTAAGCATTTCAAGCACACCCACCAAGATATCACACTAATTCAACTGCTAGGAGAAACTCAATGAAGCCATCATGCTTTTGAATAAGAATCTCCAGGTATGAGCGGGCTAGCAATCGTCGGTAAATGATTACATATAGCTGAACCAGAATTAGGAGATCAATAACGCAAACACAAATGTTGTTTTGGTTGCAGATATGTTCAAGAACTATCAATCCAATGTTCTCTTTCATTTAGAAGGTACTTCATTTTAACTGCCACAAGACTCATGCTAATTCATTGAAAGCTACCGACAGTCTCAAGGAGCCATCATGATACAACTGAAGAGAGTCTTCATGGACAAGGAGCTGGCGTTTTTTGGCGGAGGTTGATGCTTAGAATGATTTTTGATTAATGACTTACAAAGATGATTTCCACGACTTTTAAAAATGTCCTACAAAATCTGGTGCTGTAGATTGTAGATATAGATAGAGTAAGGTTAATCGTGATCTCCACATGTAACTGATACATGCATCTCAGCCTTGCTACAAAAATCTAGCCTTGTGAAGCGACAACATCATAAAGAGGAATAATTACCACTAAAGTGCTTATCGTTAATACGTGTACTGTTTAATCGATTCTTTTCATTGAAATGGTATACAAACAATGATTTAGCCCGAAACAAAAACCAACCACTACCTCTCCAGGAAGATGTCGCCCTCTGCCATGGACCTCGATGCGCCTGCATCAGAGCAACAGAACTCAATACCTCCTCCTACTCTATATCCTGCGAAAGATCTTCACTTTGATAAATATGTCGAGCCTCAGCCAGATGGATATCGAACAGCCAAATCGCGGGGATCTGGTCAAGCTGCGATAGTAATTGACAATGGTAATTCTGCGCTGGGCATCATGACTTGCATATCTCAAAGATACTAATACTTTGCTACAGGCTCATCAGTGACTCGAGCTGGCTGGTCCTTCGAGGACTCACCACGTCTCAATATCTTACCGCTTTTCTCTAAATACAGAGACAGGAAGATGGGCAAAACGTATTCGTTTGTTGGCGCCGATGTCTATGCAGATACTACAGCTAAGGGCCACATGAGAAATGCCTTTGAGGCGGGAAGCGGGATTGTTAGCAATTGGGATGTTATGGAGCAGGTACTGGATTGTATCTTTCTTAAATTGGGCGTCGATTCAGAAGGCAGCGTGGACATGCCTATCGTTATGACGGAAGCTGTCGCAAACTTACCGTACTCAAGGAAATGTATGGACTTCCCATTGGGCCTACGAATTCTACTAACGAAACGGGGTAGCTATGACCGAAATCATATTTGAATGTTATGGAGCACCATCTGTGGCTTACGGAATCGATTCTTTATTTTCTTACGACTACAATGGGGGCAAGACCGGACTTGTTGTATCTTCTTCCCATAGCTCTACACATTTGATTCCGGTTTACAATTCGAAAGCCATGCTTACCCAGGCAACAAGATTGAATTGGGGTGCATCACAAAGTGCCGACTATCTTTTAAAGCTCATCAAATTAAAGTATCCTAGCTTTCCAGGAAAACTAGCTGCTACTCAAATGGAATATATGGTACAAGATCATTGTTACCTATCACGAGATTATGATGAGGAAGTGGGCAAGTATCTCGATTGGACAGGATTAGAAGACAGAGACCGTGTCATTCAATACCCATATACAGAAGTCATCGAGGTACAAAAGAGCGAAGAGGAATTAGCCAAGATTGCAGAGAAGAGAAAGGAGAGTGGGCGAAGATTACAAGAACAAGCCGCCAAAATGCGACTTGAGAGATTAGTTCGCAAAGAACAGGAGCTTGAGTACTACAGACATTTACAAGGCAAGCTAGTAGATCAAACAAAGAAGGAAATCAAAAGATTACTTGACGCCGAAGAGTTGAAAGACGAAGCCGCCCTCGAAAAAACCATCAAGGAACTTGACAAAAGCATTCGTAAGGCTCGAACCAAGGATGTTGGTGGACCAGAAATCGAGGAAGAAGTCGAAGAACCAGATTACTCTATGCTTGAAATTCCAGATGAACAACTAGACGAAGCTGGCCTCAAACAAAAGCGTCACCAACGTCTCATGAAATCCAATAACGAAGCTCGCGCTCGCGCCAAGGCAGAAAAGTTGGCAGAAAAAGCTCGTATCGCCGAAGAGCAACGCATAGATGATGAAAAGCGAGAAAATGATCTCGAAGGCTGGCTCCAAGAGCGTCGAGAAGCTCGAGCTACTATGCTTCAAAAGATTAAAGACAGAGAACGTCTCAAAGCAGACCTAGGAAACAGAAAAAGTCTCGCGAGTCAAATCCGCATGAAGAGTATCGCAAACCTCGCATCCGATAACCCGACTAAAAAGCGTCGTCGCGGAGGTGATGACGATAACTTCGGTCAGAATGATGATGATTGGGGAGTCTATCGTACTATCCAAACTGGAGACGGCGGCAGTGATGACGAGGAAGAAGAGGATCCTAGTGTTCTTCTCAAAACCCTCGAAGCGGATCTCCTCAAATACGATCCCGAATTCACGGATCAACATACCTTCGACGCGCAAACCGATTGGACTAAATCCCTCATCCATGCTTTCCTCCGCGGACCGCGCCCCTTTAATCCAGCTAGCACGGCCGAAGCCCACCAACTCCATCTCAACGTTGAACGGATTCGCGTCCCGGAAGTTATTTTCAACCCCAGCATAGCCGGGCTGGATCAAGCCGGAATTGTGGATATCGCAGCCGATATATTGAATCAGCGCATTTCAGGAGCGGGCATGAATCAGAAGGATTTCCTGAAAGATATCTTTTTGACGGGAGGAAACACGATGTGGCAAAACTTCGATGAGAGATTGAGAGAGGGATTGAGAGCAAATTTGGAGGCGGGCACGGAAGTCAAGATTCGTAGGGCGAAGGATCAATTGTTGGATGCGTGGAAGGGGGCTGCGAAATGGAGTTGTGGGGAGAGATGGAAGGAAGCGAGGGTTACGAGGGAGGAGTATCAGGAGAAGGGAGGGGAGTATCTTAAGGTATGTTTATTTTTTGTTCTTTGTTTTTTCTTTTTCTTTCTTTCTTCGCTACATCTCTATTCCCTTCTCATCTCATCTCATCATCTTTCCTTCTATCATCTCCCCATCAAATCTCTACACCCAACCTCTGAATCCGCATTTGGATCTCGATGCATATCCGGACTCGAGATCAATAGGTCGATAGACAGATAGTCAAGGTACAAGAAACAAAAACCACCACAGTTGACTAACACGCGTGCAGGAACACGATCTCGGAAATGCATATTCGTAATCGATCGATCGATCATGCAAGCAGATCAATAATCAATAATCACACCATGCGAAGAGAGAGCATAGCGTATCTTATCGTATCCTATTATATCAAATCATTTCATTTCAAGTAGTTACCTACTTACCTACCTACTTACCTGCCTATCTATCTATGTATGAGTGAGGGAATGAATGATATGATATGAGAATAGACGAGATGAGATAAAACGAGTCATAAAAATTGGGATTAGATTCGGTTCGGTTCGGGTCGTTAGTTTAGGCGTTAATTACTTTGATATAATAAAATCATTATTATTTTATTTTATTTTGATATTTTTTTATATATCTTGTTTGTCTTGTTTGTCTATCTAACTTTGTTACATCTGTCCTTCTCCCTTTGTAATTATGGTAATGATAATGATAATGATGATAATAATAATGATAACAATAATAATAACAATAACAATTCAAAACTCCTATCCTTTCCCTTTATATAACTTAAAGATCATCTACCTCTCTTTACCTCTCCTCACCTCTCCTCACCTCTCCTCACCTCACCTCACCTCACCTCACCTCACCTCTCCTCACCTCACCTCTCCTCACCTCACCTCACCTCACCTCTCCTCTCCTCTCCTAAAGGAAAATAAAAGCTATCAGACACAGGATAGGAGATACAGAGATGACATACCTAGTACCTATTAGAAGAGTTTTTTCGTTATGAATACTAAACCTACCTACCTACCTACCAAGGTAGGTTCTAAAACTACACTTTATAGGGAGAAAGCGAGGCGAGGGGAAACTCTTAAATAATTACACTTCCAAACATCATATCATATCAATCAATGTATTTTAAAAAATCTTGAATTTTCATCTCCTTGGCTGTTTGATGAGCAAACAAGCAAACAAGCAAGCACGCTACCTAGCTAGCTAGCTAATAATTGCCACATGCTCATATTGTCCATCCATCCATCCATTCAACAACCGCCTTTCCACTCATCCACCAAAAAAGCCACCGGTGCTGACTGTTATCCCTCGAGTATCTTTTCGCATACATGTATATCAACATTTCTTTCCACACAATTCCGAAAGTTTCCATACCGTGTTCCCACTCTACTTACGAATGGAAAAAAGACACCTCCATGTAGAAACCACAATGAATAAACACATGTGAAAGAAGCGAAGAAGGAGACATTGAAAAAAGTAAGAAAAGGATGAACGCCTTGGTAAGAAATGGTAAAAGCAGAATCAGCAATATTGATTGATTGAAACACCCCTATGAGAGTGGGGTACCACTTTTATATAAAAGTAGGAACTCCACCCATGTGCCCTATCATAGCAAACCATTCCAAATAGCCTCCGTCTTTATCAACGCCTAAAAAGCAGAAGGAGAACAAGTTAAATCCTGTATGAGGTATTACATAGACATAGAAGTTGGTAGACCGTCACTGGTTATTTGTCCACCGGCCAATTGTGAGCGTATGAGGTTCTCGTCATTAGAATCGTCATCCTTAAATCGTTTGTTTTCTGGGTGGGGTGGATATGCTTGTTGCGGCTGTTGCTGCTGCTGTTGCTGTTGCTGGTGACCTTGCTGCTCTTCACTAGGATGTTTAAGACTGGCTGCTGCTAGAGTTCTTGCGGCAGAAGGTTGAAGAGCACCCATAGGGGCCATTGGGGCAATGGGAGCTTCATGTCGTTGCATATGATCTATTGGCTCCATTTGTCTTTGCTGAGGTGGTGGAGGATGAGGGTGCTGCGATGGATGACTTAAGTTAATGTGTGGTGGTGGTTGTGGAAATTCGCCTTGTGATTCAATAAGTCGAGATTGAAGTCGGATAATGTACTCGCGCAGAGAGTAATTCTCGGCATGAATAGCCTTATAATTATCCTCCAATGCATGGAAATCACGGACTTGCTCTTCAAGCTTCTTGATATATCCTTCTTTGCGCTGACGAAATGCTCTCTGTGTGATAGATTATGTAAGCTTGGGTAATGGGATTTTTTTTGGATGACATGAGAATTGACAAAGCAAGAGAACCATAAATCTCAACCCGACGTTATTTTTTTTAACGAGCGATATTTCGCATCATAGCAACCTCACAAAGAATGCGCCAACGATAAAAAAAAATTGCGATACGAATGAAAATTACGAACCTGAGCTGCGCGATTCTGAGCTGCACGCTTCGATTGTGAAAGCTCGCGTTTTCCACCCTTTCTACCATCTGCGTCGTCTCCTCCGCTTTCCGACATCATTTGTCCACCGATAGCAGGATCTATGTTATGGTCGTGAGGTGAAGCACTACTCGAAGCTTGCACTTCGTGATTATAGCCATGTGTCTGAGTATTATGGTGCTGAGACTGCGAGGTCAAGTTCAAGAGCTGAGCTCTTAAATCTAAAGGAAGAAGTGAGGCGCGTCAGCAGGAAGCAACATAAACATGGGTGGTGCTATGGAAGTAGGAACAGAGGTTTAAATCGCGGCGCGAAATTATATGAAGAGAATTCTGATTTACTCGACTCGTATAGCCGCATATACCTTATACTGGGATGGGGGACAAGAAACCGTTGTTGTGCTTGGTTATCAAAGGAAGGAAGGGGATGCTATACCATTATCTGCACTCATTTCCTGCGCGACTGAGTCAGCTTTAAGATGCAATATCTTTTGGGAGAAGGGTTGGATTGTGTTTGCGAGCACGCGAATGAGAAAGCTCAAGTTCGAGACTGTTTTTAGAATTGAACGTTGAAATGAATTGAATGGAGGGGTATGACAAGTCAGGTAAGTCCATGAACCATGAACCACCGGAGTTATAGGTAAAGTCGTGAATGCGGAAGGATTGATAATAGTAGCAAAAGTAAAAAGTAAAGACGATGAAAATAAGAATACGAACCTGATTCTGCATTTGTGCTACCGGCGCGGGCGCGATTGATTGCATGTTGGAAAGTTATTATCAAAATCGTACCTCGATAGGTAGAGTAGTAGGTAGTGGATATTGCTTTTTGGGAGCTTTAGTTGTTTGAGAGGGGGTGTTGATAGTTTTCGAACTTTCTTGAGTTTTGATTTGCTTGACAAATAGATTTATCAGAATGTTGACGTGACCTTTGATGGTGACTGGGGTAAGGATAATGGATGGATGCGTGGTGAGTAGGTAGATAGGTAGGTAGGTATGGAGGATGGAGGAAATCGGCAAAAGTAACCCTTTGTAAAAGTGTTCCACCGAAAAGGATGAAGTAAATATAAGATGTAAATGTAAAATGTCAACGGCTGAATGATTATGCTCTTTAGTCGATTGATTTTATGATTTCACCGTTTCCCGGGCTGGCTGGATCTGAATGAAGGTTGCTTGCTTATAGGTACGGAGTAGGAGGACTGGATGGGACTTGAACTGGATAGGACTGGATGGATGAACAGTACAGTCAGTACAGTACAGTACCAATTTGGAGACCGCGAAATTCCGAGAGATAAAGCACGTGATAGTAGCTAGTGATTTCCTCTTCAAGTATTTTCCGATTGCATATACTGGTATATAGGATTGGTATGTATATATACCTCCAGGGCTTGGTATAATATGAATGAATACAAATAATTACGTCGTCAATTTTTGAATATTTAATTATATATGAATAAGAGTAAAGGATGAAATGATGAGTAAGGACTTTATAAGTCTTGCTTAACTTTTCAAGGGAGAGGTATTTATGGCTCATTTTGAATTTTCAAACTAAATTTCTTTGCCTCTTCACATTGGAACGTAATGGACTAAAAATTGCTTATTTGCTTTGCTTACTCTACGAACTCCGACCTTTCCGGCTTTGTTGTGAACTTGTGTCGCATTCTGGATGGAACCAATTAAAAGCTTCAAATCCCCGAATTGACGCAATGATTCGCTTCTTTCAATCGGAATTTACGAGGTGAGGTGTGTTAATCATCAATTACTAATAATCGTCTTTGTCATCATCCATATCTAGAGAACCGCACGAGAAGAGCGAGCATGGTCGAAATATACTGCTAGGTATATATGTATGGTATTGATGTGTTATAATCGTCATTTATCTTCAGCTAGTATTAATCAATGTCAGTTAGATCTTCTCGCACAAATACCTAGAGATACGAGGAGATAAACATTCATTTTAATCCATGTGCACAAAAGCGACGTACATTCCTGGGTGCTGTGTTGGAAAGCTCCTTCGATACTCGGCCTTTCGCTAATACATCCGAATCCTACACTCCGGAATCCTTCCATTAAACCATCTCCTTTCTACTGTCTACTGCTACTGCCAGGGTGCCGAGTTCGAAAGTTGCATGAGCACTCATGTACGACACATGCGCTATGATAAACTTGGGAAGGTGATACTCGCAGAGATAAATTAAGGCTTGCTTGGAGATTGCCGCGCTTCAGCCTTACCACAAGGTCATTCATTCATTCATTCATTCATTAACCTTATCAAACGGAAATGGCGTGTGTCAACTTTCTGTCAAGTATCTTCATTTGTTACTTTTGACCCGGGGCCCGTCGCTGATTGATAGTTCTGACATTCAAAAGAGCTTTCTTTTGATTCTTGGCTTTCAGAAAGAAGTCCGCTTCAGTTTATTCCATGTTAATTGCAAGGTAATCAATGGGCCGGAGTCGGTGAGACAGACGCTCATACCAAAATATTGCACTTTCATGATTCATTATCACCTCTACACCCCCTTGTCATAAGATGAGGATTCTGCAAGATCTCCAATTCGTTCAGCGGCGAATGGTAGAAGTATCGAGCATTGAAACCAACATCATGGTATGTACCCTGACATCGATGTGTCAAGACTGCATGTTTGCTTTTGAGCCATGTAGTACTGCAACGTTGGTTGATTTCATGCACAGCTGAAGATACTTAAATTCTTTCTGATGGCGTGAGAGATCAATAGCAAATCGTTAAAGCTACAATCTATCCCTTGCAACAGAAAAGTGTCCATAAATGACAAGAACTTAGGGAAACATCTTCTTTTACCCGCCGTTCAATACAATATTCACGCACTGAAAACAGAATTGCTTTTACTGTACCGCTTTGACCTTCCGGATTCATTTCAGATATATCCATTAACACCGATTGTGATATGGGAAGCACAAATAGATCACAAATCATCACTTGTCCTTCTCGGCGGGCGGGGAAGTAAGCTGACTGCATTCAAAAGTTCCGTCACGTGTAAACACGTTGTTTGTTAGCGCTGCTGGACTTGTAAAGACAAACTGATTGGTATAGATGGATCCGAAGCACGATGGGACAGGATTATTAGGCAGATTATAACTGTAGGTAGACTGTTCATCTGTTTGACGTGCAAAAGAATGACAGCATAGGCTTACCTCGTTGTCCAAATCATCTTCAGGTTTTACAAATATTCCCAACTTATATATCTTTTCTCCTGGTATTGTTTGTCGTCATTCTATGAACTGACGATTAAACGTGTTAAAAAACTTCATAAAATTTTCTATTGTCTGCCCATTGTTCGGCGAGCACACTCACGCAATCTCTCTCCCGTAGATAATTTTAGCACGGGAGAGGATTTCGGGCTGTCCCGTATAGCTGAAGTACTGAAGAGATTTTAGGCGACATCACAAACTGAGTTCCCGGCTTTGTGTCGTTTACTATCTAATTAGACAATCTAAAGTGCATGCTGAAGTTAGCAATACTAGGTATACAGTTTCCCCCAAATACTACAACAACATCCTCCTCACTAGGACGCAACCATCTACCCATTCTATTCTTCTTACCTTATCACGTAACACAATTGTTGGCCCCCAAGTACTTTCGTACCCTACCCAATCAGCCCTACGATGCCTTTTTTCATCCCCATTCCCGTCGCTTCCTCCTGGTTATCATCGTGTAAGACAGAGTAACATCATGATGGAATCACCTCTACGCCTCACCCGCGCGGCCGTTTCCATCAACGGCTTATCAGAACTTCAAAATGGGACATGCAGGCTAAAGTTGTGGGAACAACACCATCACGTCCAGTCTGAATCTATCTTCAGCCCTACCTGTCTTACCGTTGAGCTTCGTAGGGCCCCCCTGGATTACCTCGTAGCTCCTCACCGAAACATTCTCTGGGGTACAAAGACGGGGAGGGAGCCGTAGCTCATGCTCTTGGCGGGAGCTTACAAACTTCATGACAAAGCATATGGTCAATCGAGACCACGAAGATCACACGTAAGAAATTGCTCATTGGTAGGTGGGTGTGTTTCGTGGAGTATGTATCACGATTGAAGGCGCAGTTTGAAGTGGACGGATACACCAAGATCGATGTGCATGTGTAAGGAACGACCAATCGTTAATGGATGACGCTAATAGCTCGTTGTTAATTTTTGGTTGTTGTGAGAACAACTGATATTTATACACTTTGATAAATTAATCCTCTATTTAAATACTGACAATAATCACTGTGCGGGTCACTAAAGGTCGCCAAAGGTCGCCATGGTTAACATGACGGTCCAGAAGGTCTCGTATTCACCGTCAGTTTTCGAATGCTACATCTCCGAACCCCTTGGAAGGGAGTTTTGTGTACAGTGTGTTGCTGTCCATCATGTCTGGCGAAGGATTTCATTAAATTGACCTTGCCGAGCAAGGTCAATTACCTACAACTGCAAATTGATCCTACTCCAGTAGGATCAATTCATGAGATATGCAACAAGAAAATATAAGTTGGCTGGTCAAGTGACCTGAGTAACTCTATTGGTTGATTTCCATAGCGTCGTCTTTATGTCTCAGGATGCTCTCGTGATCTCAATTGATCTTGCAGGAGGAGAATCTATTGGATTTGTAGATGTGCAACAAAAGATTTGGAGGTGCTAGTCAAGTGATTTCTGAGGAGTTTTACTGGTTGGGTTTTAGGGGATCTCTCTGTATTGTTATTTTCTGGCTTCGGGGGAAGGGGTTTATGTAGAGCTTTTGGCTTGATTATGTCTTGTGAAAAGGATATTGTATTGGTTTTGGATCCGGAATAATGGATTGGACGTGGGTGTTGAGAGATGAGAGATGAGGGATTTGACGCATTTCTCGTACATAACCTTGGGTGAACAAGATCCCGTCGATTGTTAGATGTGCGCCGATTGATATGTGTGCCTACCTACCTGTGAAGTTACTCGGGCTATTCCATTATCAAGTGCAAACCCTTCGTATAGTTCTTCGGGACCGGCCTTGCATTCTATGTTTGATGGCTTGCATCGACGGAAAGCTGCGGATACTAGTTTCTGAATATCTCATTCATTGTCGAAGCCTATATCTCAATCAGGTCTATCGTCAAAGATATAACTATTAGGTGACATATTGAGTCCGGTTAATCTGCCAGTTTCATTTTGCGACCTTGGAACTGGCCTGCGGTGCAGATTGAAGTTGATGGTATGAGGAGGATATTCGGTTGGGATGAAGTATAGGCACATTTTTGATACCAGCAGAAGGAAATTGTGTGAATCTTGTGCGATCAACAGTTAGGAAAGTAGTAGATGAAATAGTTCGACTGGCTAGACATATATGTCGGGAAATAGTGAAGATACTGATCTCGATTTTAATAACACTAAATAGTCTCACATACGACTCCATTCTCGAGAATACATAAAATGAATATGGTAGGCAAATGGAGAACAGCTACAAGTAGATCTCAAATATCAGAAAACCGACTCTAGAAATAGTTCTGCCCACGTAGCCGCTGAGCAAATGTGTAAATTCCTTTCATGGCTCTCCAAATTCTAAGCTCACCGGGAAAACCCCGAGATTGTGGTCGCGGGGTCGGCTGACTAATAATCATTCGTCAATCGAAAAGTTCTGGGTTAATAGATGCTGGGACCACCAGTGCAAATCGGATCATTCCGTACAAAACCTCAAGTGCACCGGGCACTTCACTACCACCTTTTCTTTGAATGGAGATGCGATGGCTAGATTACCACTGAAATGCCATCCGCCCTGCCTGTGCCTTCTAAAGGTGCATTGCGAGCCCTTCGCAACATCGCCCTTGGAACATCCTGCACAGTCGCATTCAGTACTGGTATGTTAACAGAGGACCGTCGACGACGAATCCACGGCGCGAAGTTAGTACATGATAACGCCAAGAAACTCAAGTCTGCGAGACAATATCACGAATCGAGTGCACATTTGGCAGAGACATTTGAGGAGCAGGTCTTGAGATATAAGGATGATGGATTTTGGCAGGCTGGCAGCACCGCCTTGGGCAGTGTTACAAGTGCCGAAGAGATTGTAGCTTGCGACTCCACTTTTGGCAAAACGACAGAGCCGGCAAATCTGATACCACCTTCAGTTCCGTTCAAGCCGCCCCGAATTGAAAAATTACGCCCCCCAACCGCAAAAGATTCGTTACAAAAACCTAAGGATATCGAAGAAGACCGTCAACTGCGTCTTGCGAATGATATACAGCAGATCATTGGAGATGGAAAGGACCCAATTGCTGTTGGTTCTGCATTGCGGCGGTTCTTGGAGGCATTTGAGGAAGGTCTGGATTTAGGGTCTAGTGGTATGCAAAAATATCTCGTGGAAGCAGCGATTGTGCTATGTACAGCTTGTCGGTCCCTTTCTATGTTGGAAAATATGGAAAGGATTCTTGATACTGTCTTGAAATCGACCACTCTTTCTGAGACCGATTTCAAGCGATTCGAGCCACATGTTATTATTGAATCACTGTTAAGAAGTCCAGATGATAAGGCTGGCCACGACACATACCCTTCTAAACTCCGAAAAGCCTCTACCTTGTGCCTTACAGAATTTAAAGCGAAGCCTGGACCGATTTCGAATAAACTAAGACCTATCATAGTGGAAGCTTGCAACTTGACCTGTCAGTTCAAGATGTATGATTTGACCAAGCAACTATTTTGGCGAATTGAGGCTACACGTGGCAAAACATCTAACTCCGCGGTTGGGTCCTTCATAATCGCCGAAATACAGACCAAACAGTATCGTAGTGCCATTTCTCACTTCTTCAAGCATTTCGTCAAATCGTCACCAAGCCAAGAAGAGCTCTACCGTGTTACGGATGCCATATTCGAGAGAGCGCTTGAACTTAATCATTTCACCCATGCTGAACAGATTCTGATAGAGGTGTCGAAATCGATTCAAAGCGACCAGTTCATAAGATCGAACAATTGGTTCCAAAAACTGCTTGGCACGGAATGGCGTAGAAAACGAAGCATTCATATAACCCAAGAGAGGTTTGAACGACTCAAGACCGTGATACCGACTGTTTGTAGGCCAGAAGCTGCTTATGCCGTTGTTATACAGTTATGTGTAGAAGCAGGTGATTTCAAAGCCGCCGGCAAATATCACGAACATTTGTTTCAAATTAGTGGTCCGTGTGAAGATGATATCCTCATACGCGGCCAGATTGTTCGTGGTAAAGCGATGTGTGAGGAATGGGATGATGTGAAGACCAATTTCGCCGAAATGGCAAAACTCAACCCCAATCCCAAAGTCTATGGCGAGATCTTCCCACCGATTCTTAAACTATTTGCTAAATCACATTCTGTGACCGAGACGGAGGATTTTCTTCGTTGTTGTCTTGAAGAGTATAACGTACCTCTGACATCTTACGCCTCGAACATTATGATCGGCGAGTACGCAAAAGCTAAAGAGCTTCGTTCCATCCTCCGTTGGATAGAGTATGCAACCTCTGTTTCGACGTGTTTCGACGCTGATTCATTCAATACTCTCCTAAGCCAGCTCTATAAGACATGGGGTTTTAATTTTGAACAAGTATTTCAAGTACATCGTGTGATGTTAAAATCTTCAGTGGATTATACAAATGACTTTACCTTCGCGCAACTGCGCCAGCTTGCTCTTAAGGATTCTAAGGGGGAACAAGGAACTGCTGCTAGGAAGCTAAGAGTCATCCCCAGGGGGACTAGAGCTATAAATGATGATAATTATCCTCGTAGACAAATTATCGAGGAGATGGGAAAGGGCAACTTCCAGAAGGTCGTAAACATCTATGACACCGCCTCCAAACAGGGAGTTTTCATTCATAGTTCGGTCTTGGCAGCCACTGTAAAAGCATTACTGCACTTGAATGATGGCAATACGCAAATGGCTATTGAGCTTCTCAAAGATGCGAAACGGAAAGGCTATTTGTTGGATGATGCTCTTGTTACGCTCCTCACTCACCGACTACCAAGCTTCATGGAGCGCGTCGGAAGCAGTCGTCTAATTATGTTCTTGACTTCTGCCAGAGAAGCAATCGCCAAGGCGGAGGAGCATGGGCTTATCATGCCAGAACCTGTGTTCAATGAAGTCACCAACATCCTTGTCCGAAATGGATACTTTCGAGATGCAATAGCATTCTGGACAGAAGTCTCGCAGACTCATAGCGCAACAGTCCGACCAAATGTGATTAATCTTACTATCCTTCTCAAAGCTTACATCGGTATGAAAGAACCTAGAGGAATCGTCTGGATCACAAACATGTTATCTGTTCATCAAGTCGTACCGGACCCACGTATGAAAGGCATACTAAAGAACACGCGAACGTCATTGCGCAAGAGAGAGCTCAGTCCAAGACTGAAAACATTTCTTCAGGCTATCGAAGAAGCTCATGCGATCTTTGCAATGATGCGCGGCGATGATCAAAAAGACAAGAATGATGCTAGAAATAAGACTCTTGAAATCATGGAAAAAGCTATGGCTCTCGATGCACAGAAATCACAGTCTCAAGAAGAAATCAATAACTGGGATGATTTTGAGGACGAAAATATGAGTTTGGATGAGCAAGATGAGCATGAGCCGGAACTAATCGCTGGAAGTTCATTTTGAGGATTTAGAATGGAATTTGTACATATATTTGTGTAGGATTTGTAGAGAATATCAATTATATAGATTTTGAATATCAGAAGACTTTTGGCTCCTTTATCAAGCGCAACAGCTGGTACATATTTAGAATCTTCAACCCCTCATTTCCCACCTACGTGATACTAATTCTTCGCGATTCGAGAGTTCGTGATATTGTAACATCATATCGTAACTGCTCGTAGCCTAGGAACGATACAATCTTCATAATCATAATATTGAGACAGTTTACCCTCATCTAAACAAGAGTGTTTGTGTTTTTCATCCACGAACCAGCCGCTTTTCAAACTGCCAGGCTGCGTCATTTTTCAATCGTACATAAGCGAGCGAGCTCTCCAACAATCAATCATCCTAGAACCTTGCCCGAGCTTGTCTTGAACATTACACCCGCATCGAGATTCTGAGCTTCATATACTTAAAGAGTTGCATATCGATGCTGGTGGTGGCAGGATGTCGATTGTTGCAGAGTAAGTGATATATTTATTGGGGTAGAGAGGTGTTTTGTTTTTTTGTTGTTTTGTTTTGTTGTTTTTGATTCCGATTTTGGTTTGTTTTTTTGAAGATTGTTTGTGGGGTCGTGTGAGGGGTTGTTTAGATATGATATGATATGGGATTACTCTACGTAGTAGAGAGATGGTTTTGGTGGAACTTGGAGAGTTCACGATTTGGTTTTTTGTTGGTTGGGTGTTCAATGTTTCGGGATTTGTGTTTATTCTCTCAATACCATCGAGTTCGTTTCGCAAACAAATTACTAACAATGTCTGCGGAATAGCCAAATACGAAAAGTCGACGCCCAGCTCGACCGCGTCCAGCTTGCCCCCTTCCCTTACCCCGCAGATGAAGGCCTGGTGTCCGCGCAACATGCTAAGATTGCTTCTTCGCCGCGCATAGCGGAGTTGCAGGCGTTGGTTAAGGCATTGAGTACGACGTCGAGTTCTAGCGCGTTGCTTTCGGGTGGGAAGATTAGTCGGTTGTTGGAACAGGCTGATTTGAAGGGTTCGGTGCAGACTGAAGAAATTGAAGATGAAGATGAGGATGAGGATGAGGATGAAGATGATGAGGAAGATGAGGAAAGGGAAAGGGAATATAAGAATACGAGAGCAGGTATAAATGCTTATCTGAAGAACTACGAGAGGGAATTGGAGTGGTTGTTGGTTAGTAAGGCGACGGTGCAAACATATGGGTTGATATTGAATACGCTGCTGGAACAAACGATTCCGCTCAGTGATGATATCTGGTATTGGGATGAAGTGCTCGGGTCATATACATATTCGGGACTATACACGATACAGACTTCGCCGCAGAGATTGTGGGATTGGGGAAAGGATATTTATAGCGATTCGAGAGAGCGATTGGTGCATTTGAAAGAAGCGCCTGGAAGTGCGGTTAGAAAGGGTGGGAGAGATGTGAAAGAGGGAGTCGCGGGGCAATGGAGCATGTTTTATGGATTGGTGAGGGAGAGTATTAGGGAGAGAAGTGTGGTGGAGGTGCAGAAGAGAGTTATGAGTCCGGTTGCGTTGGGGAGGTCGAAGGCTAAGACGAATCAGGCAAGGTTAAAGAGATTTAGGGAGATGGGAGCAAGTGGGCTAGGAGTTCTGATGGATGAAGCGTTGAGTTTTGATATCGATGAAGAGGGTGCGGGTTTGAAAGCCGAGGAGTCAGAAAACTCGGAGTGGAAAGATGTGGTGGAGAGAAGTGTGGCACTGATGGATAATGTGCTTCGCAATGTTACGGCTCTTGAGCAAGGAGTTTCGGATTTCGAGGATACTGTGTTTGCCAGTGTGGAGGATGACCCAGAGATTTCGAGTGCGGACAATTCACAAGCGACTAGGACGAGTAAGGTGTCGAGAAGATTGCAGCATATCCTCTCTACTCATGTACCGAAGCATATTACGAATTCACAGAAACTTGTCTCGGAATATGGACGACCTTCAAGACTCGTTAGATACTGGTTACCGGCTAGCATGTTGTTACTTTCATCTTCAACTATATTGCGAATCTTGGTGAACAGAAAAGCAGAGGTTCTTACCTGGATCAGAGAACTTGGATCTACCATTCAAGATTTCTGGATGAACTGGGTTGTTGATCCTACTTTAAAGGTCATTGGGACAATTCGTCATGACAAAGATAGCGAAGTAGCAATTATGAGTAAAGAGAGTCTAAAAGGTGACATGGAAAGTCTGGAGAGGATGGTGGTGGATTTCGCTCGCGACAACCCAGAAGCCGCAAATTACGGGACTGGCGCTTTGAATGATTCACAAATCACCGAGATCAAAGCCAAAGTCAAGGCAGGCGATCTCACACCCGTTCTTCGCGCTTATGAAAAGGATATGCAACGACCATTTGTAGGAACCGTCAGAGGAGACTTAATCAGAACAGTTTTGATCCAAGTACAAAAGACTAAAGTCGATGTGGAGGTTGCGCTAAGTGGTATCGACGCGCTACTCAAGAGTCAAGAGCTTGTCTTTGGTTTTTTAGGTCTGACTCCTGGTGTTCTGGTCTGTTTCGCTACTTTCCGGTATTTTGGAACATTACTCGGCTCACGCAAGGGACTTCGACGAGGTGAAAGGGCGGGGCGAACTGCGAGGGTCTTGAGAAATATCGATCGAATCCTTACGATTGCTACGCCTACGCAGAACAACTTGCTCTCGTACAAAGATCATGGATTGTTGTTGTGTGAAGTTCATGTTTTGAGGAAGAGAGCGCATAGTTTGTTTCCTGGGGATGTGGAGAGAGAGTTCTTGGAGGACGTGGGAGATCTTTGTAATATCAATAGTGGTATTCAGGTGCAGCTTAAGGTTTTGGAGAGGATTAGGTGGAGTTATGGGAGGTGGTTGAGGTAGGTAGTTTTGGGGAGGGAGAGGAGGAGCGGACGTGGAAGATAGAGGTAGATTTTGGGTGGAGTGTACAGTATAGAAGGAGAGATGGGGAAAGGGGGAAGGGGAAAGCAATATTTGCATAGCGAGTGATATTGATATGGATATTTGTATGCTATGATATGATATGATTAGATGACGGGATGGAATGGCATGGCACGGATAAAGAAATGATGACCTAGTCGCAAGACTGAGAATACTCTAATTTAGTGGTTATCTGAATTTGATCGTACGTATTCGTGTGCATTATTTTTGTATGGATATGTGAATATTTGGAAATGTTATTTATAGGGTTGAGTGGTAAGATTACTGGAATTGAATTCTAACACAGCCCTGTTAATGGATATGAGAAAGAACTTGTGTTAATATACTGTAGATATAGTGTTTCCAGGCGAGGGTGTAAAATTGACTATATACACTTGACCACTTGAAGAACCGACTATTAAAAAGTTTGAACCTTTGAAGTTTACTTGTCCTAAATATATCTAGCTCTGAATGTTTAGAGTTTGGAGTAACTTATATCGTGTAAGCTGTATGGGAATGCTGCCTAAGTAGGCATATACATCTACCTAGTAATTGGTATGAGAATCAAGGGTTCAGGACAGTTGGTCTAAAGGTGTCAGTAGGTATTAAAAGGGATCCAATATAGTATAATCTTTCTTTGGTGACATTTCCCAAAGACTTGACTCTGTACACCGTACGTACTTGATAGATGGGAAATATGGATTGGTTAACAAACGCCACAGTAGACGCGACGCCGCATACTCGTTTAACATCGGACAACGGACGTACCCGACTAGGTAGGTACTGAATCTTAAATTGGTACATACAATACATACAATACATACTATACTTCCCTATCCAGATCTTGACATTCGGAACTTTCATATCCCGTCTTCTATCAACCAATTCCCACGATTTATTAGGAAAGAACCGTAGGAATTACCTACGCATTACATCAATTGCAGCTGTTAATTTGTTTTGTGATTGATCACGACACTGGCAGGAAGAGAAAGTATCGTATCCGTACAAGTGAATCTCTTGAAACCCCCGTTCAAACCGGCACTTCTCGAAATCGATATCTCGTATCCATCACCTTTTTACTTTACATATAAACAGAACGGAACGTCCTCCCTTACACACGATAAATAAAGTAACTCTTCTCGACCCACAGCACCCTGTACCCCACACATTTCTTCCAGCGATCTCATTTCATTACGGTAGACGATTCGAATTCGGTGCCAGGTGTAGACCAGACCAAGAAGCCCAGCAAAAGGAACTAAGGACACGGACGAAGTGCACGAAAGTGATCAGATCTTGTGGATTTGACAACGCCGCATTTACAAGGCTATCCAAATATTCAAAAAGACTGTACTTGAGCTCCCTACTCGAGTGTGATTTCAGACAAGATGGCCGGAACCAGGAATTACGATTTTTTGGTATGTTGGATTGACGGTCTGTTTGCTTGATGGTTGGTGAAGTTGTTTACGAACCCAGGTTCTAATCAATCGATCCATCTGTTTATCAATCAAGACCTTCCTTCTCCTTCCCCTATTCAATCCCCAACTCATATGCAAATACACAGATAAATACAAATGCTTACATGCTCTCTGTGCGAATAGATTAAACTCCTTTTGATAGGCGATTCCGGTGTAGGAAAATCATGCTGTCTCTTGCGTTTCAGCGAGGATAGTTTCACACCTTCGTTCATCACCACGATTGGAATTGATTTCAAGATTCGTACAATTGAGTTGGATGGAAAGAGAGTGAAGTTGCAGATTTGGGATACGGCGGGTCAGGAGAGATTTAGGACGATCACCACGGCGTATTATAGGGGGGCGATGGGGATCTTGCTTGTTTATGATGTTACAGATGAGAGATCTTTTACAAGTACGTTGTTCCTTTTTGTTCGTGGATTGGAGATGGGGTTTGTGAGAAGAGGTGATGTCATGTCGTGGTGTGGACTAGGAAGATCGAAGGGGATGATAAATGGATGAGTGCTGTTTTTCTGCAGCAAGGGGGGAATGAAACAAGACAATGTTTAAATGCAAATCGTCACAAGAATCTTACTAACAACGCCCGCCTAGATATCCGCACCTGGTTCAGCAACGTCGAACAACATGCCACCGAAGGTGTAAACAAGATCCTCATAGGCAACAAGTGCGATTGGGAAGACAAACGAGTTGTATCTACCGAACGTGGTCAACAATTAGCAGATGAACTCGGCATTCCTTTCCTCGAGGTATCCGCCAAGAGTAACATTAATGTAGAAAAGGCATTCTATAGTTTGGCGGCAGATATCAAGAAGAGAATCGTGGATACGAGTAAGATAGATCAGGCGGCGCAACAAGGTGTTGATGTGGGTGGTCAAAGTAGCGGGGGTGGAAGTAAATGTTGCTAGAGGAGGGATGTTGTGTTGTTTGAGAGGAAGGGGTTCGATGATATAATATGATATGATTGCGGAAGAAGTAAAGGGGGGATGGAGAGATTCTTTTATGGTTTGATTCTATAGAGGAGGGGACAGAAGAAGAGAAGTCGTCGGAAGCAGGGAAGGAATGACAGTGGTTAAGCACAGTGCGAGAGGCAATGCAATGGTGTTTGTGGGTTGGTAGTGCATAACCATTGCTTTGTTTACTTTTTACCTTTTTTTTTTATCAAGAGAGAAGCCGGAGTTGGGTGATTATGCGTATTTATATGGTATTAAATTGATAGGCGTGTTCTTTTTTTTTTACATGTTGAGTATGATTATGATGATGAGGAGAAGTTTGAGTGGTGATTTTGTGATGGTGATTATGGATATGAAGGTGATGTGATGTGATGTGATGTGATGTGAGGATGAGGATGTGTGTGTGTGTGTGTTCTTATTAGTATGGTGAAGGAAGGTGAGGAGGTGAGGAATGGAGGTGAGGGGGTAATAGGAAATTAAGGAGGTGTTGAATCGAATGTTGGTTCTGGGATTTGAATTGAAGTGGAGTGGAGGTACCTAGGTAGGTATGATATTAGAAGGTTGGTAGATAGATAGGTAGGTATATAGATATATAGGTATATAGGTATATAGGTATATAGGTATATAGGTATATAGGTATATAAATAGATATATAGAGATATAGATAGATAGATAGGTATATAGATAGATAGGTAGGTATGATATTAGGGGATGAGAAGGGATGAGATTAGATTGTAATAAGTATGATTATATGTTGTATTGTATATTCGTATATTGGAGGTAGGTGAGTGAGTGAATAAGTGAATGAGTGTGAAATAGAAAGATATATAATATATCATCATGTGTTATATATGATATCATTGCTTATTGTACCTAGGTATTCAGATATACTAATTTCTTTCATTTCATTTCGTTCTATACAAAGTAACTCTGAGATGTGTATATATCTATCTGGATAGGGACAACTGCATTAAGAACTCAATAGACAGGTAGATAAATGGATAGATCGATCGTATCTATATCTCTTCTAGTAGCAATTGTATTTTATGATTACAATGCAAGATGGGTAGGATTTGTACTTCTGTGGTGATGTTTATTCTTGTCTTGATATATTGTGGTATGTTATATTATATCATGGCATGATGTTGATGCTCTTCCTCGCAAGAATTCTTATCTCGTCTTGGCTTTGCTACTGATTGTTTGTTCGCCTAAGTGAGGGGATGAGATGTGAAATGGTGTGGCGAGATGTGATTCAAAAGATGTCTTCGTTCTTTCGATTTCTTCCTTCGATTTCTCAATAGGTGACCACGCATCATTACTAACATGACTTCCGTAGAACTCCTTCAACGAGTTTCTTCTTTCTCCCATCTTCACTCCATTCTCAAGACATCGCCCCTCCCCTCTTTCCGTCCCCACTACCACATAATCTCGACATTAGCGATCGGAGGTGGTTCATCTCCCTCTTTATACTCCTTTTGCAACGGACAAGGCCTCTTATGCCATTCTCTCACAAATCTTCTCGCTTCCGCTCGATCCATGAATGAAATTATGTATCTTCCACTCGTATTATAAGCTTTCTTCCTTCCAATAATATTCTCTCCTCGATAACCTATTTCTGTTTTTTCACCTCCAGTTGCAGAATTGATCTTTTCGCCAACACGAACGATGGCCCCAGATTGAGCGAACCGCCAGTGTAGGTTGCGACGTTTACCATCTGCATCGAGGATTTCTCGGAGACCCCAGGAACTGAGTCCAATGCTGGGAATAGTGATAGTGAAGAGGACAGTGTCGAGGGTGTGGGATTGGGAACGAGATTGTGTGAGCGTGGTGGGAGCGCCAGTTGCTAATAGGGTGGTTATCGCTGGTCGGTAAGGTTTCCGAAGAATGCGCAGAGAAAGACGTGTATATGGGGGGACGAGGGTGAAGTTTTTTAGAAGATTCTGGAGTTCGGTTGAGGAATGAGGGAGAGTCGAAGGAGGACGATCAGGGCTTCGAGAGGAGCGATTGGAGATTTGAAATGGGAGAGGAATGCTGTTAGGGCTGTAGGTTCGGGATAGGGTGTGCAGTTCAATAGTTCGGTGGAAGTAGGCCAGAGCCGCAGCGCGCGAACTGAAGAGAATAAAGTAGTGACCTAGGGACTCGAGAGTTTGGGGATCGCGCCCAGGGATAACTGAAGATAAAGTTAGATATATGTAAACATAGCTACGTTGCCATGTAGACATAGAATAGGAATATAAAAGAGAGGGTACACACTCTTAATAATCCCACTCGTCCAACCCTCAATATGTTCACCCTTCGGACTCAATCTAAAAAAGTCGCTCTCCTCCAATGTCTTACTCGCACAATTCAAAATCAACACACTAGCCTCTCGTCTCTGGACCGCATCCTCCTCTTCACTTTCTCTCTCCTTTCCCACAATATTCCAGTCCTTTCTCTCTTTCTCTGCAGCTCGTCTCCGCACTTCCGCTTCGTCAAATATCTCGATATTAGATGTCCAGTCAAATGTAGGCAGCTTTGGAAACCTCGGAGGTGGGGGTTTGAAACGTTTGGAGGGCGGTGAAGATGAAGGGGATCTTTGTTGTTCTTCTGGGAAGAGCTCTTCGAAAAGAGAAGTAGGTGGTTTAATAGTTGGAGTAAGGTCGAGACGTCGTACTCCAAAGAGAGATTCACCTTTTGGTTTTGGAGGTTCTCCGTCGCGGTTGCGAATGCGTGTCTTTTGATATACGTGACGCCGTTGAAAGAGACATTGTAGTTGTCGGGTATTCCATGATGGGAGGAGGAATGAGGGGGGAAGAAGGCGGGAGGAGTGCATTGGTCATGAGAGGGATGGTTGAAGAGGGGGCCAAGGCTGGAGGGGATGGGGAAAATTAATTGGTTTGGGGAACTTTGATCGGCAGAATAAAAGCGGTAAACACAATTTAAAGATATACCCATGTTCCTTGGCAAGGCTGACCATAATTTTTATTTTACTTTCTACCCCTCCATTAACCAGACTTTTATATTTTTCCTTTTTCATCTTTTCTTTTTCTTCAAATACATAAGATCGGTGATTTTGTTTGTTCAAGATATTCTGGGACATTCATACAAGAGATCAAGATGACAGCCGAAAAACTTCTAGAACTAAAAGTTCGTCCATATCAAGCGCAATCCCAGGAAAGGCCGGATTTCAGAAATGTAGCACGTGTATATGTTTGTACAGACGTTCTTTTGGATCTTCAAGTTAAGAATGGAGAAACATGCTATTTATGGAAAAGCTCTGAGGGCGAACATACAAGAAGAGAGGCGGTAATTTGGTTGGCCACAGAAAAATTAAGTAGGAAAGTGGTGCAAGTCAGTAAAGCTTTTCAAGAGGCATGTGGGTTCAAATTAAGTGACGATGTGATTGTTGCTAGAGGAGCAAAACTGGAGGTTGCGAAGGAGATCCTTATTAAGGATGTCGGTATGGTTGAAGGGGTTATGCGGGAATTGACAGGAGACGCTGAGATTGCCTGGAAGTTTGTTCTAGACGATCTTTTAGGTAGGAGTTTTCTTCCATTGTCTCATCTGATTTTGTACTTTCGAAAGGTCGAAAAATTTTGATTTCACATTTTCTCTGCTTGGTGCATGACTGACAAGAACACAGCTCGCGCTGAGTTGGTTTACCCTGGCATGACCTTCAGAGATGTGATGCTTAGAAGAGAAAGGCGAACCTTTGAAGTCTTTTCTATCGACGGCTCAAAATCTGGTGTTGCTGCCTTTCATGAAGGGGTATCATCTTTCAAAATTGGAACAATTGCAGAAATCAGTGGGGCCATGTTAGCTGCAAGTAACATTGAGCAAAAACCTCTTCAAGTTGTTGATATTGCAGGCATTGATCAAGCACTTGAAAAGCTTAACAAGTTCCTGAGCAATTTTAACCGCCAATTCTATTTTACCAAAGTTCGTAGATCACCAGCCGTTCTTCTACATGGTGGCAGCGGAACAGGCAAGAGCTTCGTTCTGGATAAAATCGCCAGCACAGAATGGGGGAAGGTCCGCAGAATTGACCGGAAAACTAAGCCATCTGAAGTCCAGAAAATTTTCAAGGACGCAAAAGTCAACCAGCCAAGTATTATAATTATAGATGATATTGAATCTGTAGTCGCAAAAGGGGGCGAACCATTACTCGATATGACAGATGCTATTTGCGAAGGATTAGAGGATCTTATGAAAGATCATCCCTCAGATTCTTTGCCACAAGTTCTGGTGGCAGCGTCGACATCGGACATGCTTAAACTACCAGCTGCATTACGTAAACGAGGCAGGTTTACTACAGCTATTGCTTTACCTGTCCCAGATGCAGCAGCTCGGAAGGCTATTCTCAAGTCTCTAGACCCTCAAATGTGCCCTGAAACTCGTGATGAGATTCTCGATGATCTTGGAGAACGAACACATGCATATACACCTGAGGATCTCTCTCGTTTATTGGACGAAGCACAACTGTTTGCAGAAGAGAAGTTAGATGATGATAGTGTGCCCCAGCAGACATTCGTCGTTAAAGAGGATATCGAGCATGCACTTCTGGAGGTCAGGCCAAGTGCAATGCACGATGTTACTTTAAGACCACCAAAGGTCAAGTGGAGTGACATTGGAGGCCAAGACAAGGTCAAAGAAGCTATTCAGCTTGCTATTGAAACACCTTTCCTCGTAAGTTATTGCCCATTTCATGATCTCACCCTTATCCAAACATCCAAGTGGATTGAGGCATTCAAATCAACTGGGCTACTTAAATCGTTTTGGACATTCAAATATATTGAGATGATCAAATAAAACGGGACGCTCAAACGACTTGAAAAATCCAAAGCATCTGGAAGATTCAATTCATACTGACAATACTACAGCACCAAGAAATCATGCAAGACTTTGGCCGTTCACCAACAAAAGGTCTTCTCCTCTATGGACCTCCTGGGTGTTCCAAAACACTCACCGCTCAAGCCGTTGCTACTGAAATGGGTTTCAATTTCTTTGCCGTCAAAGGCGCAGAACTGCTCTCCAAATATGTCGGTGACTCTGAACGAGCCGTTCGTAACGTCTTTTCTCGTGCACGAGCCGCAGCTCCAAGTATCATCTTCTTTGACGAAATTGAATCGATTGGTAGCAAAAGAGACGGAAAGAATTCGAACAACGGAGTTAACGTTCTCACCACTTTACTTAACGAAATGGACGGAATTGAGAGTTTAAAGGGTGTTACCGTACTAGCAGCAACCAACAAACCACAAGATCTAGACCTAGCTCTCTTGAGACCAGGTCGCTTCGACGAACTTATCTACGTTGCCCCACCAGATTTCGCTGGCAGAGAAGCTATCATTCGTGCTAGACAACGTAAATCTACGATGGGAGAAGATGTTGACGTAGCCGAACTTGCTCGCCTAACTGAGGGGTATTCAGGAGCTGAAATGGTCAGTATCTGCCAGAAAGCCTTCGATAAGGCCATTGAACGACGTAAAAAACATGGGACAATGGAACCAGCGGTTATGGACGATTTTCTCGCGGCAATGAACAAGATTAAGAGGCAAATAACACCGGAAATGGTGGCGGAATTTGAGAGGTGGGCTAAAGGGGAATAATGGCAAGACTCGAGATTCCGTTGTACAATTGATCGGGAACAACGAGAATATATTTTGTTGCAAGGGAAGAATCAGATTTTCAGGCTACTTTGAATGTAACAATGGAACAACAAGAAGCACAGGCCCTTCTTTTGCGATAAAATTCGATTCGGGTGTTACTCCTCTTCCAAATCGACAGGTATCTGCCTTCAATAGTGAACAACGGTTCCGAAATTGAAAAACTCTGATATGATGAGAATGCTACCACTTTCGGGCCTGTTTTTCAGTGATAGCAGCTTTCAGTCCTTGGGGGGAGAACGTAAAGTCTTACGAAACTCTAGCAGGTGCTGAATTGGTACATGTGTAAGAGGTCATCGGAGAAATATATGTGACTTTTACTACTGGGTATCATGTTACACTTTCCTCACATGCTGGACATCAAACTTATTCAAATGGTTGGGAGAAAAAGTATATCCTGCCCAAAAAATCCATCTTTACAAGCGATTAAAGTTTTGTACTTTATTGTAACCTCAAGGTTCACACATGTGCACCATATCATAGTTATATATCACATGTCAAAAAAAATGGGTCATGTAATATGTTCGTGCTAAGGAGTTGGGTTAAGCTTAATTAGGCTACGTCATAGACTAATTAGCTATGCAGGTGGTTCTAAAAGTACTTATTAGTACACACCAGAGCATCCGAGCGAGTGTCTTGCTCATTAAACCAATCATGTGATATCAAATGACCATTACCCTATCTTAAGTGCGACCAATTGATGAATCCTTCGGAATCACATTACTTGGGTTGTTCATTTGGACTTTCTGATGGAGTCATGTTATAGATAGAATAGGAAGTAATGACAGGGAAGAAATATATAAAATGGATGTTCCTTTCCTCCTTCCTCAAAACAAGATAGAAAATACTATTCTTTACAAACAATTACAAAGAAACCATTAACAACTTGAACATCATGGCGCCAACAAGAACCGACTCAAGCTCATTCGACGATGACCGTAAGAATTCGGGACCAAGTCCCGAGATGCCATTCAGAAAACCCCCTACTACAGATGAGAGATTTCCAATTTGGCACAGGCCTGATGTGCACGAGAATCCAGAACCCGATTTCCAGATGGCGATCGAAGAATGTCCTGTTACAGAGGAGAGACTGCCATTTTGGCAGGATGTCACTTGCGAGGAGGGGTTTCCAATTGGGAAGCACAGAAGTGAGCAGTTGCGTCAAGCAGGTTTGTGCATTGTAATTCTGTGCGGGTGAGGGAGTTTTACTAATATGAGGGAATGATGTAGGAGTTGCAAGAGCAACTATAGCAGCATCTTACGAATCACCACATGGAACTACTAAGGATAATTATGCGGAGCGTAATAAGCATTTGACTGTTCGTTTTTGCTCGTGCTAGGGTTTCCAATCGTCTGGACTACTGTCTGATGTTTTGGTGCTTTCAACATCTCGATCAAGTCAAGATTCTCGATTGATTTGAAGTTTTTTCTCCAATCAGAAAATAAAACTACCTTGAAAATTTGACAGCTTACATCTAGACTAGCAGTCCAGACTATTGGACACTCTGCAACCCCCCCTCACTTTATCTCTTCTTCTAACTCCAACCCAGGTCCTCCAACAACACGTCGCTTTCTTTGATCCCGACTCAGACGGTATCATCTCTCCCCGCGATACCTACAACGGTTTTCGTCGTCTCGGCTGGAGTCCCCTCCTCGCGGTCGGCTCAGCCATGATCATCAATAGCGTTTTCTCATATCCGACTCTTCCTCCAGGTCAATGGATTCCAGATTTCAAGCTCAGAATCCACACAGAGAGAATCCACAAAGGTAAACACGGCAGTGATTCCGGAACCTATGATCATGAAGGGCGTTTTATCCCTCAGCATTTTGAAGATCTCTTCAGTAAATATGCAGGGCGGGATAAGCAGGATATTACTAAGGCAGAGATTTTTGCGTACGTAAAGAGTCAGAGAAATGTTTTGGATGTGCTAGGGTGGGCAGCTGCGCTTCTCGAATGTATGTTTGATCTCTTTCCTTATTCTGTCGAGGGGGAACTTTGGGAGTCGAAAGTGAAGGATTAGTACTAATGGGTGTTAGGGAGCGCAACATGGCATTTATTATCGCCTAAAGATGGAAAAATGAAGAAGGATGATATCAGGAGAATTTATGATGGAAGTCTTTTCTATGAAATTGCAGCTAGAACGGAGAAGGAAGCTCGGGAGAAGGAATCTCAACGATGACTGTGTTTTGTCACTGTCTAATTTGCAGAGGGAGATCTGGTTCAAGGCGAGGCTTTCAGGCGTTTGGGCAGGAGTCTAGGGTGTGTTTTGCGTTAATATAATGTGGGGTGCGTTCTTGATAGATATCTTTAATTCATGCAGTCATTGCTCTTTTGTGTACCACAGTTTCCTGGATCTTCACAATGCATGTGTGTCATCCCCTCACGATTTTCCAACATCGATAACTTATAGTCTCACTCTGGTCTTATTGTCTCTTTTCTCTCCTCCTACTTCTTCTTCCCACGTCGTTTCTCATCATGATATCTTTCCATGGCCGACCTGGGCCCCTGATTTGTCCATGGATTTTCTTTCCCCTCATGTCCTGGGTATGTTTAATTAATCTTTATCATTTCGATGATAGCTTATTAGCGATCTGATGAGCTTGATTGAGAAATTTTTCGTGCTGGGTGTTTTCTGGGAGAGGTTTTTCTGAGACGTTGTATACCTCTTTGTGTATTGTGGCTTGTTCATCGCAAAACTTGGCCATGAGGATATCGGTGGCTGTGAGTCCGGGAAGATCATGCGTGGTCCAGCGGATGAAGACCTTGTTGTAGATCTGGGGAGTGTTAGATGATTTGATAGAAGAGGTGGGAATGTAGGGAAAATAAATCAAGAGACCCACGTTAACCCATTCTGGGTGATGTCTTTCTTGTTTGCATTTTGCTGCGATGGCATTCATGAAGTTCTGTGGAGTGTGTATTGGGTTAGTGAAGTGGATCTTTTTTGTTCTGGGCTTGGAATTAGGAATAGTATGCAGCTGGGTTTGGAAGTGGTGGAGATTTCGTAGATTTTCAAGGAAGTACAGTATGAAAGAGAGATATCAGATGACTACTGATCATCTTGTTGTCCCCATGGGAGGCACTATCCACAGAACTTTTGGTTATTTCAATCGTAACCCGTCCGTTTGAACCCAATCCATATCCGAATAAATGGTTTGCGGCCCCCAGAAAAAATATTGAAAAAACCAACCCAGGCATCTTTAAATCCTTTGAATATAATGACCCTCTCCACAGACATTTCATTATCTGCCAAAACCCATTTTCCACCATTTTCTCTCAAGATAGGTTTAAGTGATTCCTGCATCGTTGCAACAGAAGATGAAGATTCTTGGGGGACATCCTCGGTATACTTCTTTGCAGAGTCGCCAATCTCTTCTGAAAATGTGTTCTGTGGGGCCACATCTGATTGGGATTTCGCACCTTCAGTGGCTTTTTGTCTCGATGTAAGGGTTTCTGTATGTAGAGCTCTTGGTGTGGAGACTAGGAAAGTGCGGATTTGGTGGGGAGAATTTGATTGTCGAAAGGTTGTTGGACAAGACGCACGTGAAATGGGTTGGAAAGGCATTAGTGCGGATCGGGAAATGGTACGAAGGGGGAGCTTCATGACTTCATAAGCAAATGGCGAGTATACAGCTAGAGATGATAGGTTGGTGGAGCACAAATGGGTGGTTTTGGAGGCGGATAGTCACGAAATAAGATTTGGTATTGATCACGTGATATCACAGCACAATCTGATACTAGGTATCTCCTGGTCGCATGAAGCTAGACACTTGGGTATGCTCAGGATTTCAAGAAGCTAAGTTTTATGGTGGTCTCTAGTCAGTTCGAATGATTTCTTAAATTTCCTTATTTTCCTCGAATTCCCACTTCAATCTTGGATGACCTCTCGAAATCAAGATGTTTTCTCGCTTATCCACGCTAAAAGCGGGAGCTAGATATTTAAGCTTACCTACCTACCTAGTAGCCAATATGACGCCCATGGGGAATCTTCATCTTCTCTTCTTTAAATTTCCCACAAACTATTTAATCTTCTCAAATTCTCCTTATTCTATTCTATTCCTTCTTCCCTCAATTTTTCTTAGTCAATTCCTACTTGATATTCCAATACGATTTTAATCTTCACAACACTTGAATTCCTTTCTATTCCATCATTGAATTTATATTAATCTTTCATAACATCTGTATACTCCCTTCAGACTTCAAACGACCTAATAGATTTTAATTCATCCCATCATATTTCATTATTCTCGGTATATTCTTATATAACATCTCGATCAAATCTTAATCCTTCTAGCATGGAGAAAACAAGCGCCTTCCATCCTCTATTGGTGCCATTTACAATTGTATGTTGTGCTTTAGTTGCAGCATTATTGTATATGTTTGCTCCGCATTCTTGCTTGCAGTTGGTTATGGAGGGATTCGGATTCGAATCTAACTCTGAAAAGAGGCGTGCGAATTTGGAGTTAATGATTGAGAATTTGGAGTCAATCATTGCGAAATTGAAGTTACTTCAAGAGAAACCTCGAATCGCCCACAGATATAGTACTACCGGTTGTCCCTCGAATCCTTTATCACCGATATACAACAGTAGCAAATCTCAGATTTTCCGTAGGCAAAGCACTGCCGATCTACCCTCGAAAGCTTTGTGGTCGAAACCACAGTATAAACCAGCCTCTTTAGTGGGTATACCTCCCGAAATTCGCCTCGTGATCTATGATCACATTTTCCCATCTAAGTTTGACGCAATGGATTCGACTTGCCATCCTTCGAATTGTTGCATTGAACTACCTGGATGTTGTGCAATCAACAAGTTGACAGGAAGACCGTTCAAATCACCGTTGTTGCAAGTCCATCCGAAAATCTATCGAGAAGTCAAGGAACTTTTATGGAATCGTGCTGTCTTTGGACTTGGGTGCATCAATAATGCACATATTTCACTCATATCTATGAGTTGGATTTCTCGTAGACTCATCAGGAACATCGAAATACGTTTAGACTTTGATTGCCACTTTCAAATTTATCTGTCAAACATGTTCAAATCAATCTCAACGATGAACGCAATGGCTCGAGATGGACTTTTGCAATCTATAACTATCATTATACCGCCTTTCCAACTTCAGCTTATGCTGGAACAGAAATTGAATGGCGAACTCCAGTTTGATGAGTTGCGATGGCTCGTTAGTGCAAGAACTTGGTCATGCAAAATGATTATAAGAATACTATATTTCGAAAGTTACATAGAACTTCTCAATCCTATTGTTAGGCCCCCAGTATACGATTCTCGAATTGTTATTTCAGAGGACAAGTTTATTCAATACTACAAAGATTTGTTTGGGGAATTGAATCAGGCTTGGGGTGGAACACTTTATCTTGCAGATACGTTGGTTTGGGAGAATGGCCGTCACGTCTACAAAACTCCCCTAGCAACAGTGGATATTCGAGACCCATTACAACTCGGTCGATGTAGAAAGGGAATGCAGTGACAGAAGGTTTTCCTAGGTGTCGGGATATCGATCATGTGATCACAGAGGGCATTGTATTAGCTAGCGAGGCGATAGCGCTTCCTTATATAGGTACTAGCTTCCCATAGTTAATTAATAATGATCAAGAACGATTACAACCATAATGAACTAAAGCACTTTACACTTATTAACCGAGTTGGTATCAATACTAAGACAAAGACTTTTGCCAGGCTGTAGAATTCCAGTATCCAAAGATTAGACAAGCTACTCATAATAAATCTCAACCATTTAACTCAATATGACTAAACATAGATGTGTATTCTCACTCTCTGGCTTCTGAAAGTCTCAGCCCATCCTCCTCAGCTAATTGATCCGGAGACATCCAATTATTCAATTTGTTAACATAGACATCAAATTCTCCTGAAATCTCGATAATCTGTTTCAAAATCTCAAAATTCAACGTCGTCTTCTCCTTCGCGTTCTTCCAAGACACAAATTGCCTCGATGTCTGAATTGCATTTCGAATCTGTCGTCCATTGAGCTTATAGTTCGCCAAGTCCCACCGATGGTCTTCCAGGTCTGCAAAGTCGACTTGCGTCTCTCCAAGCTCTCGGAGCCGCGTTATGAACATTGTCCAGATATCGCAGCGCTTGACTTTTGTCAGTGATGGATAGTGCAAGGCAAGTTGAATGCGCGACTTGAATGCTTCATCGAAAGTACCAACACGGTTACTGGTGAGGATGATAATACCGTCATGATATTCTAGAACGCGGAGGAAAATAGATACAAGTGCATTTCGTTTAATGTCGCTCATACTTCTTTCCTCAAGGAAGACGTCGGCTTCATCGAGCAGAACGACGCAGCTCCAGACTTTACCCAAGTCTAGCACTGAGTTGAGGTACTGCTCGACTTCTTCAGACTCCGATCCAATGTCTCCACAAGTGACCCTATATAGAGGCTTCTCTGCAATTTCAGCAACACTCTCTGCAGTCAGAGTCTTGCCAGTACCCGGCCCTCCGTGCAGTAGAAGGATGAGACCATTGCCCTTTCCACTGATCAGATCTGTCGATTTCTCGGCTGCAATTTGATTTACAATCAAAGCTTCAATCAAATCCTTCGTCTTCTGCGCAAGTACCAACTTTTTGAACGCCTTCTTGTCCCAAACCACCTCAGACAACCAATCGGCATGGAGCTCAACCCATTTTTTGCGCCGCATATTATAGCCAATTATCTTTCGAGGAAGTAAGTCCACGAAACTCGGATACGGAGGACTGTCTTGCGCCATGGCGTCTTCATCCAAAGTATCGGAGGCCTTTTTCTTCTCATCTTCTGGGTGGAGCTCGCGAAATGTCTTCATGTCAATCATATACCTCTCTTCACTGGCGCCGTGTAAATCGCCGCGACCATGCTCCTGATATGACACAAAGTGCCTCTCTCTACACTTCCAAAACATTTCTCCGCGACTTTGAAGTGTTTTTCCATCCTCATCACTGGCATATGCAATCGGTCTGATATTCGAATCTCTGGTAGCATATTCTGTCTTTTCACTTCCGTCTATTTCTAATGTAAGCCGAGTGCTGACACGGTTGAAAGCACTGTCAAATGACCACGAGCGGACGTCCATGGTATACTGTGAGCTAGGTTTGTTCTTCCCATCTTCCTTCAGACTTGCTGTAATTGAGGTTCTGTCATGCGGCCAGGTCACAAACATATATCCGTTTACGTCAGAGCCCGTGCCTTTCACCAGCACGTCTCCTGGCTTGAACAGGTACTTGATATATGGTTTAGAAACGTGGGATGCATCAAACATGGTGTCCACAGCGTCATATTCAGCTCCATAATTCTTGTAGATGTAATCGATCATGAGCTTCAGTTGTCGGACTGCGTTGGGATCAAAAGTTTCCTCTATTAACTCTTGGATAACTGCTCGCGAATGGTAGATGAAGACAAATGGCGACGGGAGCTCTGTCCCATCTTTCTCAAACCATGCTAGCAGATCTGCAAATTCTGGCTTTGACTTTAGTATCGACTTGATCGCCTCCATCAGATGTTCTGACACTGCAAGTATCTTCTCTTCTTCATGTACCGGAGACTTTGTAATACCACTGTTGTTATCTGTTGCTGCCGCCGCGACCATCTCTTTGCTCGTTGGTATGTCTTTCTCTTTGTAGTCGCGAAACACGATGAAGCTAATGTCGGTTTTTTTTTTTGAGAAAATCCCGCAAGTTGAACAGTGGTAGCCTCGACCTCAAAATTCGAGTATGATTCTGTCCCATAACCCATTCTGGGGGATCAAAGTACAGACGCTCTTGTTGCCCTTTGATGCGATGTAATATCAGGTACCGGTTTGGTTCCTTGGCTTGTGTCATCTGTAATAGATACTGTCGAAATGCTTGGGCGTTATTTAAAGATTCTGAAGGAATGCCCATCGTCATAGCATCGATCCCCAAGGCTGAGAACAGACCGAAAACAGAATCCACTTGAGGGGACAAAGGTTCATTTTGAATAGGGGTGAAAGGGCTATACACCGGATGGAAAGCTGGCGGACTGTTCATAGCCATTTGTTTCCGTGTTATTCGTGGCGGTGGTTTTGGTTACAATCCTGGATATTGTGACTGAAGTTGATATGCTTGTTGTCGTTGTTGTACGTTCAGGCCTCCTGATCCTTCTAGTCCTATTTCGCCAGGAATATAGCCTTCAGGCTGATTGTCTATTATGTAAACATCGTTAGAATCACTCGAACTAGTATTAAAAGGGTGGAATACCTCACCAGATACGTCGAGGTTTGATGTAGAAGCAGGCTTTGGTGATCTGGGCTTCAGAGCCAAGAGACGCCGATTCTTCTTGTTGTCGTCGGTGCTCAAATTATCAGATATCGTTAATTGAGTCTTCCCAACGTTCTGCGGAGGAGCTAACGGTTTTGCACTCTCGGGTTTCGGTTTGGACTGGTCAGGCTTTAAAGTACTGGAAATATCTGCAGTCAGTGAATATGAGAGAGAATTCGAGACATCGTCGTTGAAATGCAGTTTGCTAACCCTATCTACGGGTGTGCTCTGATCTTCGTCCCCATATGTTACATTCTTCTCGCCCTCGTCATAGTCTTCGTCGTCGTCTTCGTCGTCGTCTTCGTCGTTCTTGCCCTCCTCGTCTGTCTCGGATTTGTCGTTCTCGGGGCTCGTGCGACCACCAAGTCTGTGCAGCCCTGATACATTTGTCAACCCCTTCTTCTTACTGCCTCTACTGAGCTTCACTAGTTTGCTCAACCTCGAAGGATGCGAGGCTTGGGCTATCTCAGAGTCCATATGCCTATGCGCTAGCAGAGGACATGTAGGTCAATGATTGTGAGATATAGCGGGGTATGCCTAGTTCAGCACCGCTTTTGTTGCTACTTTTTGCTCACAGGTTGTGATATCTGACCGTTTGGTGACATTGTGTAGTTTGTTTAGGCTAAATTCATCTTTGGAAGGTGTTACAAAATGCATGAGGCGGATTCAATTAACCATTCTTCGAAGACCGACATGATTCGCGGTCGCACCACATGAACCGCTGAATCGAGTTCACTGTGTGGACTCGCCACCAATGAGCTGTATGTGTGCAGCAGGCAGTTTCTTCAGCCTGGTTAGAGCCTGTCTATAGATAACGAGTTCATGATTGGGCTGACAAGCCATTCTCGAGGCGCAGTTACGGTATGCACAGCCTCGCGACGGCCTGAAGAAAGTGATTATATACTTGTCTGTCGAACATTTTATGAGATAATGTCAAGGTTCAAACTGTACACTCGAGAATGTCTGATATTGCAGCATATGCTTCCTATTATAGCGGTGCCAACAAGTATGTCTCCCAGGGCCGTGAAAACCGCGCTAATCTCTATTAGTAGCACTGGTTGGGCTGAGAATATCTTCGAGGAAGCCAGAGCCGAGTTTATTGCTACTCTTCCTAAGAAGTCCTCGCAGCTAGAATCTTTCTTAGACCTCAAACCGAGTACGCTTGACGATATAGTCAAGTGTGTGTCAACAGCACAACTGCAGTATGAAGACCGACGAGGAGATTCCAAGATCCGACGATGTCTCCACGAGCTTTGCCCAAAAGGTACACTGCTATGGCACTGTCATGGATGCATTAGTGCAACAGTCACCAGAGTATGTTTCACTTGTATATGGTGCCATGAAGCTGGTGTTAGTCGTGTGTGAGCCCCTCAAACGCTGCTGAGAATTGCCTGACGACTTGATATAGGGTGTCGTAAATCATGAGAAGTCTCTTGCAATAATTACGGACGGATTGTGCCAAGTAGCAGACGTCCTTCCTCGTATGGAGAACACAGTGAATTTATACCCCACAGTGCAGATGCGTAAATATATGATCATGCTCAATGCTCAGATCATAAAATTTCTCACAGTCTCACTATCCTGGTTCAGAGAGAGCAGGGCTCTTCATATTCTCCATTCAGTCACGCGGCCTCCCCAAATTCAATACAACGATCTCGTTGAGAAGATGGGAATTCTGTCGCAAAGTATCTCCACTACAGCCCAACTCAGTAGTTTTGCAGAACAGCGAGATATGCACTCTGTGATGAAAAGCATCATGTCGAAGCAAGAGAGTTTAGAAGATAAGGTCGATGACAAGTTCACAAAGATGTTCCAAGAGCTTTGTGAACTCAAGATCGCCATGGTGACTGCCCAGACTCTCAACTCTAGTGCACAGGTCTCGATGCAACAACAGCTTTCCCAACTGCAACTGATGGACTTCATCAACTATCTCAGCTTGAATGTTACTCTGGATCCAACAAAGAGTCTCCAGATGTATTTCTTCGCTCGTAAACGACAACACGCGCGTCAAGCAGACGGCTCAGCCTTCTGGTTGGCTCCCAAAATGCAGAATTGGAATTCAAGCATAGCATCCTCACTTATGATGGTAAAAGGGAGCCACAGACTGCGGAATGACATGAAAAAGTTTTCTGCTGACGCCATACAACTGCTTCGAGAGTCCAACATACCTGTAATATGGGCACTAAAAACCAGCGAACCGCAGACACCGACATCAATAGGCAACACAACCACGATCGATATTATCAAAAGCCTCATACTCCAAGCCATTAACCTTAATCCATCTCTCCACACCGAACCCAGTCTCTGTTCTCGCTCACAAATGTACCTCTCCGCCAAAACCGAGGCAGACTGGCTGGTTCTCCTCGCATCTGTGCTGAAAGGCATCCCACTTTTATACATCATAATCGACATCCAACTTCTGTTCACGCCCACATCAGAGTCATCTATTGGGTTTTCTTGGCCGACGGGAATCTTTGAGCTTTGCAAAGAGCTTTCAGACCGAGATAGTAAGACCGTCGTGCGCGTCTTGATGCTGAGCCACGGCTCGTCTTTTTTTGCGCAAGAAGATATGAGAGGGTATAGTAGAGATATTCTTGTGGTTGGTAATAGGAAACAGGCGGCTAAGGAGATGAAGAGACGGTCAAGGAAAGAGGGGAAAGTGCAAAGAGGAGGACAGAGAGAAGATTTGGATCTGGGAAAAATTCCGCAAAGGCGGATGAAACGATGAGAAAGGGTTGAGTGGAAGGAAAGGTTAACCCTAGTCGATGATAATTTTGATAAAGATTCATATTTATCTCTAGCAATAGCCTAGTTAGTCAATGATAAGAGAAAATCAGTAGTAGATAGTTAGAATCAAGGGCAAATGGAAGATCTTATGACGATTCGTATTAAAACTTGCAGCTCAGAGATTGAGGGGTTCACCGGGGGATAACCCCACGTTTCATGTAAAAGTGCCTTAAACTTAATCAGGCACACACGTATGTGGAAGGTTCCGGCAAAAAAAGTTGAAGTGCGTCAAAAACATTTGTGGTACCCAACTTAAATGATTTGTATTTGCCTATCAACGCTGTAACAGAAAACTCGCTCTTTTGAATACTTGAGGACTAGGAAGGCGACCAGCTTCGGAAATTGAGGAAGGGCCATGTCCCTGACCTCTCGTGTTGTCAACCTGTTTTCCTCCGGATCAGCAGGTTCGCCAGCAGAAGATCGCACCAAATTCGGGATCGTTGATGATGGAGGGGAAGAAGACGTCAATATTAGAGTGGGAAAACGACTACTTGGGTCGAAAGTCATGGCACAGGAAGAGGTCGAAGAGGAGGGACGGCCACCTTATTTACATGTGAGATTTGGAGTTTTTGGTCTACAGGCAAATTACTGATTGTTTGTAGGCCATGATTGCTGGAGGGATTGGTGGAACCACGGGGGATCTTCTCATGCATTCTTTGGATACGGTCAAGACTCGTCAGCAAGGCGATCCGCATGTTCCGCCAAAGTACACCAAGCTCTCATCCTCATATTCTACCATTCTGCGACAGGAGGGAATACGGAGAGGTTTATATGGAGGTTGGGTTCCTGCTCTTCTAGGATCTTTTCCTGGCACAATTATATTCTTCGGAACATATGAGTACAGTAAGAGGCATTTGATAGACAATGGCATTCCGCCATGGCTTGCATATCTATCCAGTGGTAAGTTTAAGAAGTTTGGGTTCAATATACATTAAACTAACAATTCAGGTTTTGTTGCCGATTTCGCAGCCTCCTTCGTCTACGTACCTTCTGAAGTCCTTAAAACCCGCCTACAACTCCAAGGTCGATACAATAACCCATTCTTCAACTCTGGTTACAATTACAAAAATACAGCGCATGCCGCTCGAACGATAGTCAAGCAAGAAGGATTCTCTGCGCTATTCTATGGGTACAGAGCAACGATTGTTAGAGATCTACCATTTTCGGCATTACAATTCGCATTCTACGAGCAAGGTCAAACTTGGGCGAGAAGATGGAAAGAAAGCCGAGACATTGGATTGCCATTGGAACTCCTGACAGGAGCGGCAGCTGGAGGTTTGGCAGGAGTAATTACATGTCCTCTGGATGTTGTGAAGACGAGAATCCAAACTCAAGTCATTTCCAGCCCAGAGTCTACTCCTAAGCAGACATCGGAATCCACGAAAACCCCCTCTCAATCCACCCGTACGAAGACAAAACCTACAAAGCCTGCAAAACCTACAAAACATCAAATTCGATCGATATCCACATCATCTCCTTCTACGCATACACCTCGCCCTGGCAGCATAATCCTCGATACATCTTCCGTCCCGACTGGCCTCAAACTCATCTACAAAACAGAAGGAATAACAGGATTATTTAGAGGAGTAGGACCTAGATTTGTGTGGACCAGTACGCAAAGTAGCTGTATGTTGGTGTTATATCAATACATCTTGAAGCGACTAGAAAATTCCAACTCGCAGCGGGATCAGGAATCGATTGTATAATGGAGAGAATTGGGTGAATATAAAGGGTTATAAATGATAGGACTATGTAGGATTATGTACAGCAAAAATACGGTTTGCATTGGGCGGCGTTTTGGGAGGTCTTAAGATTAGACGAATAGATGATCTTCACTTTTTTGTATATTGTTCACCCTCACGAGTCTCACCTGGAAATGAATACGCAAGTTAAAGTTTGTGGGTACCGAAGAAATCGTATTCCATCGACGCAATCTAGAAGGGGGAATTTTCTCGGAGGATTTCTGACTATATTTCCTATTATCCACCATCTCGTACCCGGCATTACCCATCCGTTTGTGCATGCAGAATGAGAATGAGAATGATTGCCGGTACCTAGGTACGACATTTATCTCAACTCTCATTTGTTGAGAAATTCTTCAGTACCGAGTATAGGGTTCTGTTGGCCCTGGTCAATATCTAAATACGGGTTTGACGTCGATCAGCATGATATCTATCGGCTTTTTGCTTCTTAATGCTGCATTCCATCTAGTTTCTCAAAGAGACAAAAATAGGGATTTGAATTTTGAAGTCGATTTAAGCCTCGGAATGAAATCTCAATCCATTCTTCTCCACTTATTACAAAAGCTCCGCCACCGTGCTGTCACTAAGTCACGGATACGAAAAGCCCATGACTTCATTTGTACAACCTATTCTGAGATTCAGCGGCAATATTTCTGGTAAAGGACGCCAAAGTGTAACGATTGGGACTACTTATGTAAGTTGTACGGCATCAATACGGTAATTGTGTATCGTTCCAGGCAGAGTTTAAAGGTACATGGTCAGACTTCTACAAGCTTATAGCATCTAAATCTCGTATCTGATGGGGCAATTCAGTAGAAGCCGAGGAGCGCCCCGATGCGATGCCTGTGGAAATATCGTTTAGGGGCTTTTATCGACAACAGGCGGGCTTGGCGCCCAGAGTCCAGGTGAATAGGGAAGTTTGGTTGTGCTGTGTGAAGTCATGCAGTGGTTAGTAAGTATTGTTTGGTGTAAATATGTGTGATGTCAATATATATAAGTATCAAGCTAAGTTACTTCTTGTTTTTCTTGTGTCTTTATTGAGTTTTCTGTAAATCGAAAAGGATAAGTCAAAGTCAAAGTCAGAATGAAGGTCTCATATCAAGTTTCTCTGGTTGTTGGGTTGGTGAGTGGTGTTTGGGGACAAGCGGATAATGCTTGGATTCAGGAGCAATGGGATGCTATCATTGTGGGAGCTGGACCTGCGGGAATTGTTGGTACGTGTTGAAGTTTTTGTTCTTGAGAGGGAGTATGTTTGTTGACTTTTATGTTATAGTTGCATCACGACTTTCTGAAGCAGGTCTCAAGACTCTGTTAATTGAAGGAGGTAATCAATCTTATGGAATCACGGGTGGAGATTTAGACGCAAGAAGACCGGTTAGTTTTTGCCTTCTTAATTGACATTGATGACGAATTTTCTAATCTGTAACAGGAATGGCTCAGTGGTACAAATCTCTCACGAGTTGATGTACCTGGACTTTATAAATCCATTTTTGCAGATGGAGGAGGTCTCGTGTGCGGAGCAGAAGTAAATGCTTATGGAGGATGCACTATTGGAGGAAGCTCAGCTATCAATGCTGGTTTATTCTTTGAACCTCCGGCTTCGGATTGGGATCTCTACTTCCCTGCTGAAGTAAGTGATGAATTCTTGTGCTTCCAATATCTAAGTATTCATATGTTAACCCTGTGTCTAGTGGAATTCGACAAGCATGGATGCTTCCATTCAACGTCTGTATAATACCCAACCTTCGACTAATCTTACTTCTCAAGATGGCATTCGTTATCTTCAAACTGGATACGATGCTGCGAGAAAATGGTTGGTTGATGGATTGGGTTACAAAGACGTTGATATCAATGCTCAAGCCGACGATAAAACTGAAGTATTCGGCTATCCAATTTTCGATTATGACAATGGTCAAAGAGGAGGTCCCGTTACCACGTATCTGCAATCAGCTCTTCGACGCAGTAACTTCCGTCTCCAAAGCGGAGTCCGTGTAGTAAGAGTTGAACGCGATGGAGATACCGCTACTGGAGTTACAGCCCTGATCAACGGCGTCGAAACCATCATCTCAACTACACCAACAGGAAGAGTAGTTTTATCAGCCGGCGCTGTTCAAAGCCCTTCTCTCCTTATGTACTCTGGAATCGGTGATGCAGAAACCCTCTCCAAACTCTCCGCTGCAGGAAAACTATCTCCAAATCTTACCAGTGCAGAGTGGATAAACAGCACGGCAATTGGAGCCGGTCTTTTCGACAACCCAAACACATTTATCGAACTTCAAGGTGATTCCATAGAGTCCTATACTTATTCCTATGACTCCCCTCCAGCCGGCGACAAAGCTCTCTATCTCGATTCTCGCAGCGGTCCCTACTCATTCGCATCCGAAACCTCCGTTTTCTGGACCACAATCGCACACTCCGACGGCTCCATCGCAGGTCTCCAAGGAACCATCGATTCATCCGGCTACTCCGACTTCACCACCAACAACACCATCACCCTCAACGTCTACGGAACCTCGGGTCTCCTCTCATCAGGCAAAGTCATCCTCGACGATAACTTCATTCCCGGCCCCAGTGACGACGTCTACTACTCCAATCCCCGCGATGCCCAGGACATCGCCTCATTCATTCACACCCTCTTTTCCGCCCTCCCAAACTCCGGTCTCACATCCATGAATATCCCGCAAAACGCCACGGAAGCTGAAATCGAGACCTACATCACCACTTCCTCGGCATACGCACGAGGAATGGTTAACCACTGGTCGTCGAGTTGTCGACTTGGAAGCTGTGTCGATGCCAATACCACGGTTATCGGCATGCAAAATGTGCATGTGGTTGATGCGAGCATTTTGGCACCGGTGACGACGAATCCCCAGTTTGCGGTTATGGCGGCGGGAGAGCGCGCGAGTGAGTTGATTCTTGGAGTTGCGGGCGTGGAGTGCAGTTTTTGTGGATAATGATGAGTGTGAGCGCGAGTAAGGAGATTATGGAAGTGATGAGATGGGTGTGGAGATATAGGTCTAGGCGGATGGAGGATATGGATGAGGAAATATTAGGGTTAAATGGATGGGAAGGCGTTTGGAATTGAAATCCAATAAGGGTTGCATTTATATACTCTACTTCTCGATGGGAATATATATTGGAATGTGTTATGTGCTCAGAATGGGTATACGATTGAGTATGTTGGATACAGACATTCATTATATTATAATATCAAATATCAAAATACAATTATCAAAAGTCGATGCAGGATATTCGGGTTTGAATATGTCTTTCCAATCTATCATAACAGTAATATCTATCATATCGATTCTAAATACGTTTTCCACCGATTGCCGATTCCCCAATTGCCATCTAAGCTCTAATTATCATTCCACTCATTGTATCCTACAAACAAATCAATTCCTCCTCTGATGAACCAACCTCCCTTTCACCCAAACTTTCATCGTATTCCGATCATCCCCATTGAAAACCCACTTTGCGACTTTCTCATCCCAATTCTCCCAGCCGAAAATATCAACTGGTCCTGTGTGCGAAACTTCTACTTCATGCGTTTCCTCTTGTCCTTCCCACTCGCCCTCCTTTCGATGCATAAGAGGTGTTCCCAACCCAATCAATTGCGCATCCCACACCTTCCCAACTTCAAACCCACCAATCTTATCCTCCATCCCCACAACCTTTGCACCTCCTCTTGTAGCCAAATAAAGCACTTCAGGCACACTCAACGTATCTCTTTCTTTCCCATTTATATTCTCCGATGCGCCAATCCCAGCAGCAGTACACCGACTCACACAACTTGCTTCTCTTGCCGCCGCCAAAACACTCGCGCTAAACCCTCCACTAACATCCGTTCCCAGTCCCACATTCAATCCTCTATCTATCATCCATCTTACCCTCGCCATCCCACTAGTCAACGCACTATTACTCACAGGACAATGCGCAATACCGCTTCCTCTCTCTCTGATCAACGCCGCTTCGTCCTCTCCAATATGCACCGCATGGGCTAATATTGTTTTCGGTGTTAAACAGGAATACTTATCATACACATGCGTATAACTATCACACTCTGGGAACAATTCCTTTACCCACTGTATCTCGGAGCGATTCTCCGAAATATGCGTTTGGATCGGAAGATCCTTTTCCCGTGCAATTTTCCCCAAAGAACTCATCAATTGCGGGGTACAACTCGGTGCGAAGCGCGGAGTCAAAATAGGCGTGATGAGTTTCCTATCCGGATCGATATTTTCGCAATGAGAGATACATTCCTTCGTTCGCTCTAAACTCTGAGTAGGGTTATCGTCGCGGTAGTAATCTGGATTGGCGCCCGAATCGCTATCCATACAACAGCGTCCGACGAGTGCTCTCTGGCCTTTTTGCAAACAGAGATCGGCGAGGAGGTTGGTGGATTCGACGTGAATGGTAGCGTAATAGGCAGCGGTGGTTGTTCCGTGAGAGAGCGTACGTTGAATTACACGGGAGTAGATAGCACGGGCTTTGGGGAGAGCAGAGAGAGAGGCTTCGAGGGGAAAGGTGTATGTATTTAACCAGTTCAAAAGAGTGGAGGAGCCGAAGAGACCCGAATTGGGATATTGGGGTGCGTGGATATGTGTATCTAGTAATTTGTTAATCGGGTTTGTGATTTTTTTTATTTTTCTGTCATAACAGATGTTTGTATATCATCCCTCGTACAAATGAACAACAAGGAAAAAACAGAATTCAAAACATACCAATAAACCCCGGAAAGAAAAAGCGTTCCTCTCCATGTGCTCCATGTTCATCTCTCGAAGAGTCCACATATTCAAAAATCTCCCTCTCATCATCAACATCCGTATCCCAACCCAATTCCCCTGTATCCTCTCTTAAATCCCTTGCATCTCCAGTACCATCACCACTCAGAATCTTAACAATAACTCCATGTTCATCCACAAACACATACGTGTCATGTAAAATCTCCAAATCCGTAAGATTTTTACAGTGGACAAATGTCCCATGAAAAACCTGTCTCTTGATGGATGATTTCTCTGGTGGTGACAACGAGGAGGAAGCCATGCTGGGCGTAGAAGTCATGCTATTCCTGGTTTTTGAATTGCAACTCTCAATGTATTCTCAGCGAGTACCTCTCTGAATTGTCGCCGAGAACTTGTCTAGTCTGAGGTGATCAGACGTTAGTTGTAAGGTTATCCTAATGTTAAGCTGTAGGATGTAAAATCTGAAATCTGCAATCCTCATTCAAAAAACTCCAATCTTGAAATTTTCAGACCAAAATGAAACTTCCAATGTAGACAAAACTAATAAGCAAGTAAATAAGTAGGTAGTGTTTTTAAATAATAATCTGGGGATTCTAAAACTCTTATGTAAAGGTGTAAAGGTGTAAAGGTGTCTCTTCAATGTTTGTTCTCACGATTTGTTTGTCTGTGGATCATCAATGATAAATATTTCGGCCGTCTCCGACACCCAAAATCAGCCTATCGGAAGCCGGCTCTAAGCTTGAAATCCCACCGTCCAGGTTCACGGGATCAGACTTAGACCCTCAGCCTCTATAAACTCTATGTAGGTAGATATCGTTATTCTCTAGTGAATTTGGAGGCTCATCAATTGCCGTGAATAAACTGTGTATAGCCACCTGGGGAGTTACTAAGGTTGTCCTTATCAATCACATTCACAATAGACATCTGCAATCACAACAATTTCACGATAAGATTTGTTAGAATTACCTCAAGGTAATGGTCAAATATTTTGAATAATATTCTCTCATAGATGCAAATCTTATGAACAGATCATTTCCCATACCAATATATGCTTGGGTATATCACCACCATCGTCATCGTCATTGCCATTGCCATCAATGGCCTACACCAAAACGCCCTGCAAAACTTCGCTGCAACGACTGCAACAAATGCCACACCAAACCTCATACAGAATCCTGGACTAAATACTAGCTCTTCTCGGTGCCATGGTTCTCCTCAAGGCCTTCTTCTCCTCAGTCTCATCAACAAGCGGAAGGATTCCCTGATCTCTCATATTCGCCAGATATTCTTGTCCGAATTTGTATCCCACCTGATAAATCTCATCGAATTTACCAAAATCGAGAGTTCCATAATCGTCAATTGGAGGTCTCATATATAGACATCCTGGAGTTGTCTTTGCTCGTTCGAGGGCATCGACGCTAGATACATATGCTAGGCGTGCTTGGATTTCAGCCAAAGTAGGAGGGTTTGGGTATGATGAGAATGGATTCCAACGATTCGCGAATGCCCAGAATCCAGAGAGGGAGTCGCCAAAATTTTGTGGCATGTTATCATCAAGACTGCCAACATCAATAGCAAAGATGATGTCAGCCCCTAAGGATTTCATATGAGAAACCGTTAGGTTGTCTACGTATCCACCATCTAACAACATACTGCCTTCATCACATAGGGGCGGGAGAAGTCCAGCAAGAGACATGGATGCTCTTACGTATCTCCACGCGTATCCACTGGTGTGAATTTCTGATCGACTCTTGCTGATGTTAGTAGTATTGCAGTAGAACTCGAGCCAGAAATCTTCAATCTGAGTATTGCCAAAAGTCTTGAAGATACCACGATTAAACTCATGACCAGTGGTGTAAGAAGCAGATGGATATGTCAAGTCCAATGCAAAGCGCCACATACTTGCCATGCGACCTGAGAATTTCTTCGCGCGTCCATACATTGGAACAACGTCTGCGTCGCGAGCGTATAATGCACCGATGAATGATCCAATAGAGGTTCCTCCAATGATATCGATGGGAATTCCAGATTCTTCCATAGCTCTGATTATTCCAACCTGAGCTATGCCGCGTGCACCACCTCCTCCGAGCACGAGACCTATAGATTTGCCACAAAGGCGTCTAGCAATTCGGTGAAAGTCGCCTTTGAAGGGAGTTTCTGCGGAGTAAAGTGGTGACTGCCGTACGCGACGAGATGTGTATTTTTGAATTTCTGCTTGAATCACTTGTACTCGCTGTTTCAGAGCGGTTCCAAATTTTCTTGCTTGAGGATGCACTGGAATAGGACTAGTTCTAAAGTCCATCTGAACATGATGATGTCCACCATTGATCCAGACTCGATTTCTAAGCCAAGCGCGAGTCACACCAGGTGAGGAGAAGCGGTCTGTGTGCAATAATACCAATTCTTTTCTTGCAGTAGTTTTCATTCCTAATAAGAATCGTTCGTACTCTCCAATCGCAGGCGAACCATCTGCTATACCTATAAGGAGAATGCAATCAGCTTGGCTGATACAAGTTTGGGTCCAGGGCGAGTTCACGTTTGTATCTGGAAAAAGTGTTAGTGATGATCTCAGGCGGGGATGTTCATGAATTGTAGTGTTTCGAGAAAAGGTGTCACTGACCGGCAATATACAAAACCAACCCATACTTCTCCTCAAGATCAGCGAGGTATTGTGAGAGTTTAAGCTTCCCCATACGACTGAAAGCATGTCTACCAAGATGATTAAGAATAGCAGCTTGATTGAGAGAAGTTACACCATTCGGTGCTCCGATTTGAGTCAAAGCATTCATTAGACGACTGCCAAATTCGACCACAGGAACTCCAGCAGTGACTGGAAGTACAGCAACAGTACGGAGATTGACCGTTGAAGATACCTTATCATTTGTGGCACCGGTAACTTTCTCTTTAGTTTGTACGAAGACTGGCTCTTCTACCAAGGCTCGCATACGGGATGCGATAATCTTGGAAATCTTGATTGTGATACCTGGGTGTTCTTGCGCAAGACTATTGAAGAGTGTCTTGGGAAATTTGGCAAGTTCGGTATCACGAATCGCATGAAGTGTAGCGGGTCTTACAGATTCTGTCATAACCTCCAGTTCTCCAACACTTTCGCCTTGGCCATACTCGCCAATGACTTTCATTCCAGCTTCATCATTATTGACTACAAGTCGAAGTCGGCCATTCAGAACAATATAAATTGCATCGCTGTCATCTCCTTGATGGTAGATGACTTGTCCGGCGTTCACTTGCACCCATTCAAGTGCAAAGTCAATATGTAGGATCAATCTAGGCAATAGACTGGTAAGCCGCTTAGCCATAGTTAGAAGCACAACAGGATACTTCTCGACAATTCTTTCCAATGAAGTTCGTGGTAAAAATCCTACGTAAACATCTGTTTTTGCAACAACATCAATGAACGAGCGATAAGAAGATATGGTACCGATGTAGCCTGCAATACCGCCCGGCTTGATAAGCGCTAGACTTTTTCGGTCTGCAGATTTTCGGTTTTTACCCTCGTGCCCTGAAGCATTAACTCCTGAGACACGCGATGAACCAGTCTTGGTTCTAGATAGAGAAGGCATTGGATCATTTGCATTCTTGTTGGCTGAAGAGTGTTGGAAAGAGCTGCCCAGGACCATGGAGTCCGATTTCTCATCAACAGGAACACTAACATCTAGAAATCCATCAATAACGTAATAAAGTCCGGGATTTCTTTCTCCCTGTTCCACAAGAACTGAGCCTTTTGGAAAGTAAACAATCTCGACTTCATCCTTGAGCTCTTGGGCGAGGCCTTGCGTACTTGGATAGCCACCAGCACTAACTCCACCAGATGTCACTGATTCAGTGTCATCTACAGAACCTTCGTAGGGGTCAATAAGGCCAAAGGCATTGCTAGTAAAAGAGTTGCTACCGAAAATTGCCTTCTGACGTCTTTGATCATACGAAAGCAATCGAGGGGAGCCTTCGACAGAATCCGACATACGTAGGGCATTTTTAGTGTTTGTAAGACCAATAGCTTTGAAAATACATTCCAATATGGATTTTCTGAACATACCATCTTCATCAATGGATTCTTGGCGGTGAAGAGGAATTCGCGCATTCATTGGGCCATTGAACGGGTTTGACGTTCTTTGGGAAAGCGGACTTTGAGCATCATGATGCCATACTTGAGGATTAGAACCCTGAGTTACACTTGAAGCAGGTTTCCTACCAGCATGACGTGACATCTGGATATTTGTAAGAAGATCTCCGGGACTTGGACTGACGGCAGAATCTCCACCAGGTGTTTCAAACGTCTGTTTGGACATCGACATGGACCCTCTGACTGACGAAGCATGCATTGTAGCCTCTTTTCTAAGGCTATGACTAGATCTTCGCCGTCTCCCAGCCCCAGCGTTATGCAAAGCGATACCTTTGCTGCCTTCTTCAGCTCCGATTCTTTCCTTTTCTCTTATAAACTTCTCCTTCAAGCGCTTCAATGCATCACCTCGGAGAAAATTTGGTAGTTCATAGGTTGTGTACTTATTCATGTGCTTTTCAGTGCGCAGAACCTCACTAGTTAAACCAAGATAAGAGTGACCAGTCGCAAGAGTGACTCTTTGCAATCTCGTCAAAATGACCTGAACGATGTGCGCTGTAGCTTTAGGATATACTCTGGTTAATCGACGAAAAGCGCTAGCAGGAATTATAGCAATTGTAGTATCAACTGTAGCTCTGGCCACAATATCAGGGTGTACAGAAGTTGTGTTCAGTCTCTTAGGCCTAGGTCGACGTTGGTAAATGTCGGCTGCAGCGTCTAATGACAACGGGGGTATTCTTCCATTAACCATTGTCGAGGAAGCACGACGATTCCTATCATCTCTTTGGCCATCCTGACTAGGAGCCCCGTATATTGGACTTGTGGGAAGTGATGGAGGAGCATCGTGGCTATATTCCTGATGATCAGGAGTACCATTTCCATCGAAGTCGTCATCATCAGAATGTCTCAATTTGACATCTTCAGTAAAAAGTGAAAGTATAGAAAAGAGAGACGACATAGGTGCACCATTTCTAACCTCAGTTAATAACTGGTAGCCCTGGTGCCCACTGCCTCGGTGAAGGCCAGATCCACTATCTGAATCTTCTCGTTCGTACGACGTAGGATCAGTATCCGATCCACGTCCCTCTCGAGCCGACTTGACAAAGATTTCTACTAATCCATCAACCACTAGACAGAATCCCTTTTCCTCCTCAAGATTCAAGGTTTCACCAGCTATGAGCTTTCTCGTTTGCATGGAGCGTGTGAGTTCGTGGAAGACTGGGCGTTCCAAATAACCAAAGATCTTGATGGCGCTCAGAAACTCATCCAGGTAATTTGAAAACCCTGACTTTGATCCTTCATCTTGCGTGTCTGGATAGAGGTCTATTTGGGGTTCCTTTCGCTGAGGTTCCGGGGGTAATCGAGAATACATATTGAGAAATCGATATCTTACGAACCAACTCATGGTTGACACAAATGCCACCATGATCAACATTCTAAAGCACGCAGTTAGCAAACACAGTATAGCAAATCGAGTGGCACATACAAAGTAGTAGCATTCATGGTAAATGTCAAGCTAGTTGAGAACAGCGTAAAGAGGAAAGTCGGCATTGTAATTGTCGTGAAAGTTATAACCCAGTACAGAATTCCAGGAATCACTCTGATGAAAAACATGATCATTTTCCCCAAGACTCCAAATGTTGATCCTGCCACTGCAACATCTGTTTGATTTGTTGGTATACCAGTAACTGATGCCATGGCTGAAGCTATTGTCGAGTCCATGGAGCTCAGAGAGCTTCCCACAAGGGAGGAAACCGTTTCAGAAGACATGATTCCGGATTAAACGATTGTAAATTGTTTAGCAGAATCGACTGCTATTCATAAATACTCCACTTTGGCATATCGATAACGATTCCATAGTTTGATACGGCCAATAGTTGTTGTTAAGGAAAAACAATCAATCGATCGATCACCTTGGGAATTGAGAGCACCATGAAGCTTCAGGTAAATCCAATAAGGTTATGTAAGACATTCGATACTTAGACGTCACTGCACCAATCAAAAGTGTCCAGCTCTTTTTTTTATTTAGCGAGACCATCCCACCACCACCACCGGCCCCTCTCCAAATCCCCGACCGAAAGATTGTGACTCTTTCAACCTTAGAGCCTTGTTAACTTGGAGAGAAATCTATCACGAATTTGAATTTGTACAAAGAACAACCATATCAACATAATTCACAACATCAGATCTGACATTCAAAGAAGCTTCTCATATTTGGCGACGAAGCCAAACAAAATCCATAAAATTTCCACCTCGCGCTCAGCCGCGCAACTATCGCAATCATGTCTCTCACAAACTGCCGTTTCTATGAAGAAAAATACCCCGAGATCGATAGCTTCGTCATGGTGAATGTCAAGCAGGTATGAAGCCAGAGGCGCACTCGTAGGTATAGGGAAATGCTAATCTCCAGCTTCGCAGATCGCAGAGATGGGTGCTTATGTCAAGCTCCTCGAATACGATAACATCGATGGCATGATTCTCCTCTCCGAATTATCTAGACGTCGTATTAGAAGTATCCAAAAACTTATTCGTGTTGGACGTAATGAGGTTGTCGTTGTTCTCAGAGTCGATAAGGAGAAGGGTATGCACAAAATTGTTGAATGTTATATTGTGACGGAAAGCTGATCTGGTCAATTGCAGGTTATATTGATCTTTCCAAACGAAGAGTGTCACCTGAAGATATTGTAAGATGCGAGGAACGATACAATAAGGGTAAAATGGTTCATTCGATTATGCGCCACGTTGCGGAAAAGACAAAGCATCCTATCGAAGAGTTGTACGAAAAAATTGTCTGGCCATTGAACAAGAAATACGGACATGCCGTTGATGCTTTCAAGCTTTCGATAACGTATGGAAACTCCGAACCACCTGGATCCTATATATACTGACATCAAAATAGAAACGCCGAAACTTGGAATGATGTCGAATTCCCTAACGATGTTGTCGCCGAGGAATTAAAATCATATATCGGAAAACGTCTTACACCACAACCAACAAAAGTCCGTGCCGATGTCGAAGTTACCTGCTTTGGATATGAGGGAATTGATGCCGTTAAGACCGCTTTAAGAACTGCTGAAGCCAGAAACACTGCCGATAACCAAGTTAAAGTCAAGCTCGTATCCCCACCACTCTACGTTCTTACAAGTACATGTCTGGAAAAGTCCGTCGGTATCTCGACTTTGGAAGCCGCAATCGTGGATATCAGAAAGAACATCGAAGCCGCAGGAGGTGGATTGATCGTCAAGATGGAACCTAAGGCAGTTACCGAGAACGATGATGCTGAATTGCAAGCACTCATGGAGAAGAGAGAACGTGAAAACGCTGAAGTTAGTGGAGATGAGAGCATGAGTGAGAGTGATGAGAACCAGGTCGAGGTTATGTAAAAAGGTTTCATATCAAAGGGGATATTAAAAGCATTCAAAGGTATTCTAATTAAGCCAAAATACTAGGTATTGGTTTATAGATTTGTGTGCATTGTAGGCGCATAATAGAGCAATAATAGGTTCTAATATGCAAATAACGACCAATCAAAAAGAAGTTTTAACTATTCCATTTTCATGTGATGAAAGCAGTGTATGAAATGGTTAGGAGACGCGGAGAGGGCAGAGAAGTTGCAAAGCATCTTATGGAAGTTTCCAGATTAGGCATTCGAGGACTTTTGACTTGGTCCACTTAGATGCATAGGTTCAGAGTATTGCTCGCTTTTCTCACAAGAGTTTGTAGTAGCTCGTCTATATATCCATTTTGGGTGGTGATAACCACGGCTATCTATTAGGGGTTATTATATACTTCTTTGTCTGCAGCGCGTGGTGGGCTTCGAGATGGAGTGGATTTCCTTGCTTGTATCAAAGGAGATTTTTCTTCAGGAGTGTTAGAAGAGTGGAAAGGCTGTAGGAGTCAGAAGGAAGGTCATGATGGTGTTTCCACTTGAGATGTAATAGATTCCTTGAAAATGATTACGAGAGTCACGTTCCTACGCACAAATAGTGCTTTGGATAGTTGTTACTTGGACTTCCCCTTCGCAACGGTAGGTGATAATCTGTCTTTTTACATGGCCATTCATATTCATTTTGGAATGCAAATGATACTTTGAATATTCATTTAAGCTTGGAAGTAACAGTCATTTCATACACATTTTGATAGTTGGGTGACTGGAGATAGCCTTCACGTCAGTGGAATATCATTGCATACCCATTTTGACGTACCATCAAGTCTTTCAGTAGTAGCATTATTCATAAAGTCCCTGTTGATGACTGGAAATGGTGTCCATATCTGCGGAAGCGCAATTTCATATTTCTTTTGATATATGAATTATGTTCATAGATTCCCTCTTGGTGACTGGAATCATTGTTCCATGTCCAGCTTGACACATCAGGAGCATTTCAAATGATGATTTTACTCATAAATTCACTCTCGATGACTGATCCCATCACAGTGTTCTCTCATACTCATTTCGACACATGAATCATATATCAAGTGCGTACCTACTAGGTACTCACGACACCCTCTCTATGACTGAAAATGTTGTATTCAGTCATGCATCTTGCTATTCCCAAGCGCATAAGAGGCTCGAGAATCCCCCTTTCCAGAAGCTTTCTTCTTCACACAGTACTTCTTCTCTATAGGACCAGATATCCCTCAAAGAAAACATATCGCCGCTACCAAAACTCAAGAACTCTGGTCTACTTCCCTGCCTCCATAACGTATACTCTGACAACTCTGACAATCGTTTCAACAACCTAATTACACCAAACCAATAATTCGATTCACGCCGAGAACTCATCATACCCAATCCTCTATCTTATTTCAATACCCTTTGCAACAAATTCCTACATCGAATCTCTCTATACATCCATGGCGAGTCTACCTTCTGCTCTGTTTCAACACTTTACATTAAGCGAACACTTTGTTCTTTCTTGATTATCAGCCCTCGGTACGTATTGAAATTGAGATTGGAGTATGACAAGCTAATAGTTGATCTGATAACAAGCCTAGACTTGCCGTTACAAGGTGTACTTACTTGTTGAACGTTAAGCGATATAATATATATTCCATCGTACGTGGCCCTCTCGCCTACAGATAGTCAAGAACGAAAAATAACTAATATTGACGAATTCAGATGTGTTATTGGTATTATGTTGAACTCCGTTGCAGCCATAGGCACAAAAATGAGAGATTTGGAGATAAATTCAGATGGGAATTTAGGAAATGTCCTGATGCAACTGAAGCACGTCGAGAGAAACCTTGTGCCGTAATAAGAGAACCAACAGATGCAGAGCAAGGGACAATTGAGACTTTACAAGAGATATGCGGCGTCTGCCAAAGATACTTCGAATCATGTCAAAGGGGCTCGGCCGTGTGCGAGGATATGTCAGATGTAGGCAATGAGAATATCACGGCATTGACGGAATAGAGAGTGAGTTTGGACTGAGAACGGATTTGAGCATATTTGTGCGTGTAATATGGCTGGATTGCACGGATGGTAATAGAGGCGTTTGACGGATGGAAATAATAGATAGCCTGACTTTTAAAAAAATTGACTTTGTCTTACCACATTTCCACGCTTCACAAATGACCCTTCAGATATTCATATTGAAAATCCGTCTGTATGGCTCGAAGTGACTATTCTTGCTACTTGAAGTGTCATACCATATGAATTCCCACATACGAATCACCTCAAATGGTACAATTACTCACAAGCTCCCTCTCAGTGACTCGGAATAGGATTCATACCAATATAAATGCATATTTATATCCTTTTGGCATATGAATCATGCCTCAAATGATATTTCCAGTCACAAAACTCATTGATAATTGCAAAAGTTAGCGCAGAATCTGCCTCTCCAATGTGCTCTTAAGGCTCGAGGTTCCTCGACGTGAGGAACTTTTTTTTCTCTTCTTCTCTACACAGCATTTCTTTTGCACACGAAAGGACGTACATTCTCCAGCCAAATCAAGAGTCAAAGATACATAATCTGCTTCTGCACTTGATCCTCTTTCAATACTGTGTTCCAACACAAAGACCGACACTATCCTACTGCTGATCCTCTTTTACATTCCATACTTCAAATTTATGAGCCAAAATGAGCAATCTTTCCTATCAACCTACCAAGCAGATGTCCTACAAAGTACCACAGGCATCTCTGCCTGCCGGGCCTCCACCTTCGAAACCAGTAGCATCATATCGACAACCAGGTGATTCCTACCAAGACGGTCCTCAAAATCCGCCAGCTACATATATACCTACAGGTAGCCGCTCCTCCAAAGCCGAACCGCAGACACTCCATCGAGACCGTTCCGCAACATCATCAACAACACATCCAAAATCAGGCAGTACTCACCCAAGCGTGCCAAAGTCAGGCCGCCCAGTACGTCAAGGCTTAGATATCACCGCTGCTGAAGCGTTTGCCGCCCAAATTCGAAGAGAGAATACAGCGCACCCTCAAGAGCTCAACAGGATGGTTCCTGGAAACGTTGGCCAAGTGCAACAACCAGCTCCACAACCTAGACAGCCCCAGAGCAGCTCCAGAAGCTGTGTAAATAAAAGTAAATGTTGCCCTTTTTTGTGAAAAATGGAAATTGTCGTAGGACACTGGTGAATCAAGAAGTACTGTAATGGATGGTAGTTGGACGGTGGTTCAGGACCAGGATATTCGAGGTTCGGTTCGTAAGCGATCACATGTGGGAGGGAGGATAGGAAAAAAATGTTATTAATACTGCTTCTAATCATTGAAGATACAAAATGCCAGATTCAAAAACGAAAAATATGACTGGGTCATGCGCGATGGAATACGAAAGGGAATGGAAAAGTTTCTTAAGCTGCAAAATGCACGAAAATTCAATAGCCTGACTTTTTAAGAAATACGATAATGTCACAATCATTTATCCACAGCCCCAATGTGATATCACCGTTGAATGGAAAAAGTACAAGTCAACGAAGCATGAGTATCTAAAGAACTTACATGTCTGACTAGTCAAGACCCTTAAGCGAAAGGGTATCTAACAGTCAGATATATTGATTCATAAGGGGAGTGACCGTATATCAAAGACTGGAAATGCTGATGAGTAGGATATTTCTTCAGCAGTTGGTCAGGTATGTATGAATAATAAACAAATTCGATTTTTTGAGTATGACTATTGATTAACTACTGAATCATCGCTACTTGACAATACAACTCATATACCTCGCCTTCCTCTCTCTCTATTCTTTCCAGCTCTTCAACCTTTTCAACAATCCAAGTACCTTAATTATTCAAACTACAATCCTCAAACAACACACAATATTCAGAACACTTCAGGTGGGTGCCGAGATCTTAGATTTTGGAGTCCACTTAATAAGCTCATACTGTATAGCTACCCAAATATCACACTTTTGATTCTCTAAACCAAACTACGTACCTTGTTTTACTGTTCATCAAGCGCTTGATCCTAAGTGAGTACTCTGTCTCTATAGACGCAACTCCTGGTCTGTACTAGGTTGTGGTTCTTTGTACATATAGTGAGCTGAGAACCATTACACACAGAAATACTAGCAGGTAACGGACTTACCTACTCATTCAGTAACAAGCGAGACAAATCTCATCGTAAGCAACGTGGTCCACTCATGTCCATTTACGTTTCTAACCTCTCCAGATGTGTTATAAAGTAACTTCATTCTTTGAGTGCAGCAAATGGCACGCCATAGTTGGTGATGGAGATCTACTCAGAACGATGTACATTGATCCATGCTCCGCTGCAAGGGACCCAGGCGGAAAATTTTGTCCGGAAAGCACATGGGGCAATCGATCAATAACAGAAAACACTCCCGAACATAACCAGATCTTTAACAAAAACATGGTGAGGCCATGCCCAGTATGCTTTAGAACAATGCAAAGTACTATGCCAGGAATGAATCTGCAGGAGCAGCTTAGGAATGCAAAAATCAGAAAGGAGAATGAAATTAGACAATTCTACGCAGACTCTCCGCATGCCAGATTACGTGCTGAGAGATATCAAAGAACTCAAAATCGTGGAACTTAAATCTTGCATCACAGGTCGATTTAAGATGTAAGGAGTTTCTAGATAGTAAAATGTACATAGCCTGACCTTTAGAAAAACATAACTTTTTCATAACCATGCATCTGTATCTTAATATGAAATTGTCATATCAAAGCGAATGAGTGAACAAGCATGACTAACTCGAAAATATTACCCCTGAGTCATTGCATTTCTGATACTCATAATAAGCGAGGATGAAGACGCAGTGACTGCACAAGAAAGATGTGAAATAGTAGTGAACTAAGTGGTGACCCAGTCAGACAAATACTTGACCAGTCATTGAGGAATCCGGAATTCTCGAGCGGTTGACTTATTCCTTCGATCAGTCATTAAATATTTAATGTATGAATCATGTTCCGTGGTTGAACGTAACTCATATACCCTTCTTTCCCTCTCTTCAGCATTCTAATACTTTTCAATACATAACTTTCTCGACCATTTAATCTCATTCAACACTGCATATTGCCAACGATTTATCCACCCAAGTATCATATTCCGTTTGAATCAATATGTATGTACTACATCCTTAAGTGCGATACCATAAACTTATACTTATAGTCATCCCCACTCCGGAAAAAAAGAACCTCGTACCCAAGGACCTTGCTTTACAAACGTCGATATCAAGACTTCTGATATCGTTCTCCTATCCGTCAATCCTACTCTTGTTCAACCAGCGGAATACACATAGCATTACCACTCGACACCCACATGCACCTACCATCCAACATCAAAATATCCGTCAAATCGTAAGCAACTCCTTCCTACCCTTTCACACACAACCCACTAACACTCTCCACTCCACAGATGTGTGTCGACATCCTCACAAAATTCTCTTGCACATCCCGCCACACGAAGCTCCCGTACCCCGGTTACACAATCTTGCGCACCGAAGAGTGTCCATATGTACAAAAAACATCCAATGATAGACCCGTGCGTCCAGAATCCCGCTGCGCAAAAGGTCCCATTGAAATTCGTGAGACGAGAACGAACAACATTCGAAATTTGTGTCCAAAGTGTACCGAACATTCAAGGGGCTTGAATAGAAGGCAGGAAGTACTTGCATGGGACAAGAAACTTGAAGATGAAATGAGAAATTCAAGGGACAAGATGCTTGAAGAAGAAATGAGAAATTCATGGCTGGCAGTCCTTGCAAGAAAGGAGGACCTTGAAAGACTAGAGATGCTCGCCAGATCCCGGAAACGCATAAGACGGGAAGAACTTGATAAACTTGAAAAACAAAATGCACCTGTAAGGAGACAACCTAGCGCACCGGGAGAATCCTCGAGCCAGGGTGTAGATAGAAGTTATGTAGGTCCACAATTTGATATGGAAGAAGGTGAAATAAGGGAAGAGGGCTATAGAAGTCAGGCGGAATATTCAAGCCAGGAAAGACATTCAAGCCGGGCAAAACGTCCAAGCCAGGCAAAACATTCAAGCCAAACAGATCTTACAAGAAAAATCGAAAACGCAAGACAATCGCGATCAGATCATACAAAAGAGAGCCAACACAAAAGACCTCCACCAGATACTCAAAAGCGAATAAACAGCGAAAAAGAGAACGCGAGCGACAAAATCCAGCTCCAGCTTAAGGGGGAATACAACGCCGAGGTATTAGCGAGCACGAGAAAGCGAGTGCCAGAATCCAGAGCCCACTTGAGCAGGAATACACGGCGGAGAAACCACGATGAAAAGTTGAACGTCTGAGGGAAAGACGGGAGTTCAGATAAATGGATATTCTGACAACATTGTTACGCTGGGGGATGGGAAGATAACTGTACCTACATACATACAGGAAGAAAAATTTGAGAAAGCCTGATTTTTAACCCACGATTTATGATTGATTCTATCATGTCATACCATCGTATTTGCGCTGATGTGAAATCGCGGTATGTTTGTTTGTATTCTCACGTGCACTTAAGCAATCGCAGAAAAACATCCCGTGGAACGCTGAAATCCGCAACTTAAATTCATTTTCGCCCACACTACTTAGAACTGTAAAATTAACCGTATCAAAGATTTTTGAGGGAGAAAGGAATTCATTATAACTATTTATGGAATAGATGTTATCCAAATCATTACAGAACAACACATCAACACATCAACAGAATATGTTGCCGACATAATAACACACCCCCGTAATCAACCTACAACATATATGTAATGAAACACCAGCATAAACCCCATCCAATCCATATCATACCATACCATATCATACCATTCCATTCAACTAACAATTTCACCGTACTTCGCCTTCGCAATCCCCCTCATTTATCATAAAATTCCTCACTCTGCGCTCCCGTCTCCTGACCAATCCTCTGATTATTATGCGTGTTGTCTCTCAAATTACCATTCGTACCTCCCACAGCCGCACCACCCGTACCAGCCTTCAAAACGCCTTTCTTCCCATTTTCCACAAGGGTTCCTTCACTATCCCTCTTATTCCTATGCACTGCTCCATCTCCACCATGAACACCATCACCATTCCCGTTAGCAAACTCATCCGCATGCACCCCCCCTTCACTCAACCCTGTAAATTGATCGTTTGGATGAGGCGGGGCAGGACTATCACTAAACGGTCTTCTCTTAGTCCCATATTCTTTTGGAGCCTTGAAATCATTCCCATTGCCATGAACATGAGATGCACCACTTTCATCAAGTTCTCTACCCACCATTCCCTCACTCGCGAAACTGACTCGATTTTTAATAGCTTGAGCTTCTGGATCATCCACTTCGCCAACGCGTCCTGCGTCTTGACCTGGATTTGCAGTCTCGTATTCGAGCAATTTGATGAATTTGTAGAAGCTAGATGCGAGGACGGCGCCGAGAATAGGTCCGATCCAGTAGATCCAATGGTAACCACTGAATTGACCGCTGACGACTGCAGGGCCGAAGGAACGGGCGGGGTTGACAGATCCGCCAGTGAAGTAGACGCCTGGTGTATGGTTAGTTTGTTTGTGGAGACGAGGGCTGCCTGTCCGAATGTTTGAATTGAATTAAAGTACATACCGGTAAGTTCAGCAATGAATAGAGAAAGACCTATACCGATCGGTGCAATGAATGTCCCTTTATGTTTCTCAGCTGCAAGCATAAATATCGTAAAAACCAATTCAGCAGTAAGGAACATCTCGATGAAGAGACCTCGAACAATCGATGTGCCGCCTCCTAAACTAGTGGTGAAGGTTATGGGACCAGGAAAAAGAGCAGAAACAATGGCCGCTGCTGCTATGCCACCGACTATCTGAGCAGAAATCAAAAGAAGACCTCGCAAATATGGGAGAGCTCCAACAAGACACATGCCCATTGTGACCTATATTTTATTAATGCCATTCCCCAAGAGTCATTGAGAATGGGAAAAAAACTGAGTGAAGATTCTTACGGCAGGGTTAAAAAGGCCACCGCTTATACGGAAGAAAACCCATGCATTGACTGCTAGGGAGAAACCAAAACATAAAGATATATAAAGAAGTTGAGCTGGATTGCTTGGTGTTCCGACGACGTTTGAACTATTGGGCGGCGTTGCTAATAGAGCTACTTGGGTGCCCGAGAAAGCAAATAAGAGAAAGAGGGTCGTTCCCGCAAATTCTGCCATTGTTGCCACGAAATGATTTCGCGTCTTGTTGTGTAAGTGAAGCCATCTATGAGCCTTTTTGAGCGGGTTTGTCGTGTAACTGACTGTACCTGGTATCCGATTAACCAAAGGGATTGGATTTGACTTTAATGAATCTCTGCCGGCATGAGGCTTTCGCGACTTTTTGCTGTCGTTGAAAAACGGTAGTACGAAACCACCGCCTTCTCGAGGCTCATTGATATTCATGATGGCTAGTTGAGTCGACGACGAATTGAATGAAGAATGGCAATGCAACTGGGTATAGAATGGGAATTAAAATAATAATTGAGTCCTTATGCTCATACAAGTAAATATAATGAGCAATGAAAGAGGAATGTAATGTACAAAGAGAGCCGAGGGGTCGACTTGTAATAAAGAAAACCCCGCACCGCCGAGGGGAAGCTCCAGATCTCGAGCTACAAAGCAACAGCATAACTGGTTTCAAATGGAGAACTCCCCAATCCCAGGCCTAGAATCACATATACGTCAGACGTACGAACGCGGGGACTTCATAGAATAAAAACGGTAGTTTGCAGATTTTACTCCTTTGAATCGTAAGAGAATCGTTCGTTAAAGACGGGAGGAAGGCCAAGCCCCAGCCGGATATATGCACTGCGGGAAGATGATAATAAATGATGATGTTGTGGCAGACGTCGTCATCACCAAAAGGCAGAACTTGCAATCTGATATGTCAAGACGGGTGCAACTGGACGATTGCGGCTTGAAGAAAGCTAGCTTTGTGTCAAGCCAAGTGATGGCCCAAATGATCTAAGTCATTAAAACAGGTATTGAAAGCCTGGCAGACTTCACGAACAGAACAGAAACCCTACAAAAGCATGGAAAAGACACGATAAGATATTTCAACAGCTCACGATGCGTCTAAACTTTTCATATAGGAGTTTTAGAAGCAGTGAAGGATTGAGCACGGATGGGGGCTTGATGTGGCGAAAATAGTTGCTTAGAACTACCAAGTATTTAGTACCACGTTGATGAGTGGTTGTGAGGGAGAAGTCCACATTGAGATTTAAAGCTGTACTGGAGCATTTGAAGTCTTGATCTTGACGTACTGCCAGAGCTAACCAGTTGCTGCTGCAGATGAACTTGATCATCTTGATAATGTAGCCAGTTGAAGAATTGATCGAACTGATATGTACCTAAAAGCAAACCAGGGAACGCGCGATTAGATTGAGTGTCATACAGAGAAAACACTATCTTGGTTGCGATCTAGGAATATTGGGGAAATCCGTTGGCAGCAACTGAAATTGCTTCTAGAATGCTCCTGGTAGTCTTGTTAGGAGACGATAGAGACAAATTGAAAGTAGCCTTTCCAGGTGCCTGTCTGGAAAGCAGAGAATGTGAATGCCTAACATGGAAGACACAGTATATATTCTAGTGAAAAGGGGTTCATTCTCTAGACTCCTTTAATCTCCTTCATTCAAGAAGGAAAAATTGGTCAATTTTCGAAGTTTTCGACGACAAAGTGTTCGGAGTGACTTCCGCAAACGATGTAGAAGTATTGATTGGTAAGACCGAACTGAGTGTAAAGAAAAGCGAGAAGAAAGCATATGTAACTACCTAGGTAATGACAATGACCTTGAGTGTGATAATCCAGACATCGTGTATTATGTAAAGGTATATGATTGACCTACTAGGAATCTACTCGGGAAATCATTCGAAGTTCGAACTCCTTTTCTGTACTCGATAAATCATTCACGGTATCTACTCCGTATCTCCAGCTGGATGGCTCGGGTGGGTAATAACAGTGTGATAGTGTGAACACAGCCACACGAATTTCCTCTTTCGAGCAAGTTGATTTAAATAACCCGGTTGTAAATCGATGACATACATATCATTCATTAATTTCAATGAGACACACAGTTGCGGGTATCGATATTCACTGGGACCGGTGAGCTCATTGATGTTCATCCTTAATACTCCATTTCAGTGTGTGTGTGTTTGTATAACAAAGAATTCGAGGATGGTTAGGGATGTATGTGCATGTGCGGAGTAGTTGTATGAAAACGCGCAACATTTGCTGCTGTTGGCATGTCCATTGCTTTGCTGGCAACAGAGTACGAATGAAGTCGCAAGTACGAGTCGTAGAGTACGTAGGAAATGTACCTAGGTAGGTAGGTAGAGTAGACGGCGTCGAGTAGTAGTCGTGGAGTAGCATAGTAAGCAATAGAGATTAGAGGGTCAGAGGGGGTAACACATAATATATAGATACTAGGTAGGTATATATATATATATATATATATATACCTAGGTAGGTATATACTGTTCATATATAGATTTTATAATTATAATAATAAAAAATATTAAATCAAAATTGATTGATTTACACAATATATAAATAAGGAATTACAACTTACAAAGAGTTGCCTAGCTCGTCGTTCGTATTGTAATACTGGATTCCTGAGCCACAGACCCCCCTCTCCCCTCCCTGCGTAAACTAAAAATGCGTGATCGTCACAGCTGGAGACACCTGCAGGCTGCAACCTTGGAACCTTGAACTGATTCATCCCGCTCGCCTACCAACTTTCTTGTGGCTCAATTCCGCAGCTTTGTATCTCAACCCACGACAACTTTCACCACCTCCAACTTCATTTTGCCCCCTTACCAGCAAGTCTTTTGTTTTGTTTGTATTTGCAGCAGAAGTATTTTACATAGTTCCTTTTCGATCAAGTCGGATGCGATCAAGCTCGTCCAAGATCCAGCTGAAGAGCTGAAGGTGTTGTATGTCGGCGCTTTCGAGTTATTTAAGCCTTTGAAATTCAAAAAAATTACGATACCCACCATGCGACCTCCAAGAATCGTGATAATTGCTGCTTTTCTCCTTACTACTTTCTTTCTCACATTTTTATCTCTGCGGTCCTCTCATTCAACGCAGAATGTATCTGCTACTGCAACTACCCCAAAAACCGGAATACAATCGTTATTCTCCTTCCGAGCTCCATTCTCGCTCTTCCCTCCCAATGCGATTATAACTCTTACGAATGATAACACGACTGCTTTCCTCGCAAGGCCTGCTGCCTTTGGACCTTTACTTCCTAATGAAGGATTGAAGGGTCAGTTATGGATAGGAAGTGGATTTGGGGATGATAGCATACGACAAGGTCCTGTTGCCTCCGGAGCTGAAGGCGAATTAGGATGTAGTGATGTGCCAGGTTGGGTCGATAATTTTGCAAAGTCTGGCGCGGCAGAAGGAGCTAAATCTGGAGACGATAAATCTGCGACGACTGCAAGCAAATCGAAAACAAATAAAAGGGCAAATGATGACGATAAAGCCTTCATCGATGGCACGTCGAGTAGTTTTTCAAAAAACAAACAAAGTGCAGGAGAGCCTTCGGCTGATGATGGTACCGACGATTACCTTCACCATCCACTATCCGGATCAGCAGTGTCAAAACATACGGACAAGCAACCTAAAGATCTCAAGGTAAAACATGCAGATATTCAATCTATACAGGAAGGTGCGGAAATAGCTGGCAAGGTTGTACTATTGAGTCGTGGAGGCTGTGGATTTTTGGAAAAGGTGAAATGGGTACAGCGTAGGGGTGGTATTGCTTTGATTGTTGGTGATGACAAAAGTGGCGGACCACTAATTCAGATGTATGCTCGAGGTGACACATCAAATGTCACTATACCAGCTATCTTTACATCGCGTACTACGGCTCATCTACTCTCTTCACTCATAGGCCCCGGCACCTTTATGGAAGATGCACTGGATGAAAGTGGAAAGGCGACATTGAAAGTCCAAAAGAATGACAAGGCAAAGAAAGCTACCAAAAAGAAGAAGACGAAAGAATCTCAGCCCACGTTTACAGCTACTACAGCTACACCCAAATCTACGAAGGCGGGTCGAACAAATCTGAATAAGGCGACCAAGAAGGAGTCTACAAAAGTCAAAGGCGAAACTACAACAATCGAAACGCAGAAGCCAGGATGGTTCAAATCGTTGTTCTATGGAACTGGTGGACGTAGTTCTGTAAAGGATAGTAGTCGACCACCAAGCAGCGGTCAACTTGATTGGGTTCTTGTTGACGATTGGAAGGATGATGATAACGCTGGCATGAAAAAAATATCAACCGCTAAACTCACAGGTCAAGAAAAGGCGGATGCTGATAAAAAATCACAGCAAACTAGCAAGGGTGGAAATAAGCCTGCGTCAGGTGATGATTTTGTGATTGGTGTACAGGACTGGCGTGATCCAGATCTGGTAGGGTCATCTGATAGTAAGGATTCCGAAAAGAACTCGAAAACAGGTACCGCAAAGACAGACGGGAAGTCTGATGCAGAAAAGGCAAAAAATCAATCGCCGCAGCCGACAAAGGCAGGAAAAAAGAATTCAGGTGGTTCCACACAAGAAGAGACTGAAGCGGCGCCTAAACTGCGAGGAGGAAGCATTACTCCTGGCAGTGGAGAATATGCACCTAAACTTGCGTCGGAAGTGGATAAGACCAAGGCCAAGGAGACTACTGACAAGTCAAGCTCATCTGGTAGCAAGACAAAGGGTATTTTGACAACTATTTTTGGTGATGATGAAGAGGACTTTGAGTTTCTCGCGTCGGGATCAAGCAGTACGGGCAGTGTTGATATTGATGATGAGAACGAAGATGATGATGACGGAGAGGATGAGGAAGATGGGCTTTGGGTTACATTGACACCTACCAGTGGAGCTAGTCCATTCCTTGACACTTTATTAGTATTAGTTGTTAGTCCACTTGTCACTTTGACCGTGGTCTACGCTTTACTACTCCTGAGATCTAGAATAAGGCGACGTCGTTGGAGAGCACCAAAATCAGTCGTCGAAAGACTACCTGTCAGAACTTACCAAACCATTAATACGCCTGGCAGTCGATCTCCAACGGTGCCATCACCAACTAGTTCGTCAGCATCCACCCCACTTCTATCACATCCAACATCAGGTAGACCTCGTCCGAGATCACGGACAACAACAGGGATTCCAGAGCCTGGAGATATTGCTCGAGTCAATTCAAATCCACTACAAGTACCACTACTCACAGCACCTCAGCCTAATGAGCACGAGAAGAACGCTGGATCACCTAGTCAATGGAAGAAATATATGGGCAAGCAAATAGAGTGTGTGGTTTGTTTAGAGGAATACGTGGATGGTGTCAGTCAAGTCATGAGTTTACCTTGTGGCCATGAATTTCACGTGGACTGCATGTATGTGCCCTGTTCTTTACTCTCATCGTTTACAATTTATTGACAGTTTTCTCTTTAGAACACCTTGGTTAACAACTCGCCGCCGGACATGTCCTATCTGTAAAGGCGATGTCGTTCGTTCCCTCGCTCGAGGATCACCTTCTTCTCCGCGTTATGAAGCGTATCATGATGATGACAGTGATGACGATATACAAGCTCAAGCAGCAGAAACTGTAAATACTGCTTCCTCGTCTGCACTGCCCATTTCCCGCAATCTTGAAGACGATATTGAAGGGGATCTAGAACGGGGTATTTCTCCTCCGGCACCAACTCGCGCTGGCAGACCTAGTAGACGAGGAGAAAGTTGGAGGAGTATGTTGGTTGATAGTTCTATGAATTTATTGAGCGGGAGTCTAGCGTCTCAATCGAGCAGTAGAAGTCCTAGAAGAGGGGAGGAGGACAGGAATCGGTAATCAGGTCTGAGGGGATGAATATTACACTTTAATAATGAGAGAGGTGAGGACGAGTGGGAGGGGCAATGAAGTCAAGCATGGGGAAGTAATTTATGTACTAGGTAATCTTGAACATCACCACACCTGTTATTGGCTCGCCACTGCGTTGGCAGTAGGTGTAAGAGGTGTATGGATGAAGAAAGATGAACGTCTCTTTTGTATGGGTGTATAGGATTAAATCAGGTTAAGAAGCTAAGGGACGGCAAGGGATTGATGGATGGATAGGTATCTTAAAACCTACCTACTTACTTGGGAGACTCGGGGGTGGGATGGAATAAGGATTCAGGGGAAAGGCATGGATGGCGTATATCATTCGTTTACCTACTTATTTAGTTACTTTATAAGCTATTGTCCTTTTTTATGCTCACGCAATCATTAGATGTCACTTGTGATGCTTATACCATATAAAGTCTGAAACCTGCGAAACTTAAAATGACTACTCGGGAGCGTATGATAAAATGGATCAAGAGACATTATCAAAGCTCGTTGTCAGATGTCAATTCAAGAACCCATGGGTTGTAAATCGGTTAATGGCTGGGATTATTGATGCATAAATGACCAAAACATAAATAGAGAAGTCAACCAATCGACTAACAGTCCGATCCCCATGTGGCGCTTTGCGGAGTGGAAACTGCCGAGGAAATGTTGGTGGAAGATGATGTAAGAAAGCTGGGACCAATTGGGGAAGTTGATTGCATTGAAACCTTTATCAGCCACTTATCAGCCACCAGTTTTGGCAGATGGATCCCATCTACTGCGTGTGTACTTCTTATTAATGGCCACGAACAAAACTATGGTTGTATGGTCCCTTTCTACTGTTACAGATGACTTGAATATATACGAACGGATTCTCTTGTGTATAGCCCTACCTAGGTACTTAAGCTTTCCAACCAACAGACCGACCTTGACCGGTTTCCCGCCCTCCAGTTCGGCCATTGACTCAGTTGGAAGGTCCACGGGTATTCTTGACGGACGCAGTGAATGCATGATTCAGTCATTGTGTAGATGATTATATGTGCACGAGCGGGCTCTGCATGATCTCCTTCTTTACGGTACTTGTGTAGGCACGATACCTATTCGGTGCGACGGGAGTTGGTATTTAGAGGAGAAGCGCGGGCCGTAGGGAAGCTGCGGCTTTTATTTGATTCGAAGAGTTAAGACAAGTAAGGGGAAGAAGAGACGTCGATACTTTTACAACGACGAACTGGATTTCAAAGATTATACATTATATTTATTGTGAGAAATTGCATTGCGAGAGGATCGTAATTAGTCTTGCGAAGAATTGTGTAGTGGGCCAGGAACTTGGGACTCGAAATAGTTGATTGAGGTCGGATTTGATTGTCCGCGCTCACGCTGCGCATCAAGGTTGGCGAGTCTGTTGGGATTCGAATAAACTGTTTTACGAAACGGCCGAATATTATACTATACGAGGTGGGACATAGAATCCTTGGAGCCTGCATTTAGAACTGTTTCTTGGAATCAGCCACGGACATCATGGCCGTGGAGAAATCGACCGATAGAATGGACGAGGAGAAGGGCCTCGCCAGTGGCGTAGATGCTGAGGTAGTAGACGCTGATGCTTTAGCTGTTCAATGGCTTTGTGGATGGTCCAGACTTGTTACGAGAAAAAGGCTGCCGGGGGCTGCAATATGGTTGGAGGTATGTTGACTCTTGTGATTCGTGACGGAGTTCCCCTCTTATAACTATTCTCGGCCCATACAAGTTTGGTGGGGTTAAAATCAATATCAGGACCGCAACTGAAATTGATCTCAAACAGCTAACTCGTATCTACAAAGCTCATAGCAATTGCTCTATTGATTACAATGGTATACCAACAGCAGCATATGTTGACATGCTTGGGATTGGCAATTTTCAGATTTGGTAATGCAGCTTCATTACCTAATACTACTCTACCTTCATATGTATTTGATTATGGTAAGAAGTTTCATTCAATGTATCAGACATTCATATCATTACAGTACCCACTAACATGTGGGTTTATTAGCACCACTCGTCTGGTTAGATCAATCAGAAATGTATTTTCCTTCGGACATATACGCCCAAGTCCTTAATACTAAACCTTATGTCAACCGTTCGTTGATACCAGAGGACACCCTTCCATCCCCTCTCAATCTCGAGACAATTGATCAACTAAACAATTGGGGCACAGAAGTCTATTTAACATCCACAGTCGATATCACCACCTCGCCTACCTTCCTAACCGGAGTTGTCCCTTCTTCCACAACCGGTCGCACTCAGGATGCCATCTCCTGTTCCGTCATCCTTACCGATCATGGAGATGGTTTGGTCGATGTCTTCTACATGTATTTCTATGCCTACAATCAAGGAAATACAGTACTTGGTCAAGAGTTAGGTAACCATATAGGAGATTGGGAACATAACATGATTCGTTTCGTAAACGGTACTCCTCAGACGGTCTGGTATTCACAACATGCAAACGGACAAGCTTTCAAGTATTCGGTGGTTGAGAAGAGTGGAAAGAGACCAATTGCTTATTCGGCGAGAGGAAGTCATGCTAATTATGCGATTTCGGGGACCCATGATCATACAATCCCGGATTTAAATTTACCAGCCGGTTTACTACAAGATTATACATCGAGAGGAACAATTTGGGATCCAGTTCTCTCATCATATTTCTACACATACGATGCTACGACCAAGGAATTCTCAAAAGCAAGTGAGGACAGTCCAGTACAGGCGATGGAGTATTTGGGAAAGTGGGGAGATGCTCAGTATCCAGAGGATGACAAGAGACAGAGTAAATTCTTTGGCTTCTGGAAGTATGTGGGAGGACCGACGGGACCGGTGACTAAGGGGTTAGTGAGGGAGAAGGTTTGTCCTGATAATGGGATTTTATGTATTGTGAGGGATATTTTGGGTCCTTAGGTGAGGAGGTTCTTAACTCTTACTTGGATCTCTTCTTTGGGTGGGCTATGGTGCTTAGAGTGTTTTTCATTTCTAGTTATGGGATGCAAGTTTTGCGGATTGGGTTGGGTTGGCTGGTTTGGGGTTCTTTGGTTTTCTTTTTCTTCTTTGTATGATGGGATGGAATGGGATGGGATGGAATAGTTGACATTTCGTTGGCTTTGGGAGGCTGCATGGATTGATGATGTGATATGATACGGCGGGTTAGGATGCGATGCGATGCGATGCGATGTGCTTATAGATTGTACGAGTCTGTTTTTATGAATGTTAACGAAGAGCTGGATGAGATGAGAAGGAGGTGGATGATAGGGTGTGGTATGGGATGAGATGAGCTGGGTTGTGTTGGAGATTGTTATAAATAGATGGATGGTTGGAGGAAGTGCATAGTGCATAGTGAGCAGTGGATATATATATCTAGATGTAAGTATAGTATAGCGTAGTGTATTATAACATGAAATTATGCATGCATTGAATTCGCATTTTTGGAATCTAAATATGAAATCGTATGTATGTATATATATATGAAATATTTGAGTAATTGATTTAATGGATTGTCAATTGTGAAATGTGAGATGTGAGAACAGATGAGATGAGATGAGATGAGATTTCCAGCTCAGAGTTGCATACTAGGTATCTCGGGTGATACATACGTACCTAGGTATTACTCGGGTTCCTAGCTCTCCAAGTAACCTCCAAATATGTAATCTTTTACCTACTCTTCCTCCTAGATTTTCTTTATTATATTGTGAGTAATACAACATCATCTACATCTTTCTTTCTCGTGAGATTGTTTTGGTTAAGATGATTCGTTCGGTATTACGTTAACTACGTATAGGTACCTGGTGCTAGCTATAGTGAAGAGTAGGGAGGGAGGGCTTGCATTCATATCTAGGTATTTCTTTATACTTGAGTGTAATTACCTAGGAAGGAAATTGTTAAATCATCTCAAACCCTTAAGAAATTCATCGGTGAATCACATGACAGCCCCGCCCCCGCTATCAAAACTAAAATCGCATCCCATTTATGGTACTGGTAGAGTGTAATATATTATATAACTTTTCAATAAAACTTGAATTTTTTAAAGCTGAGATAATCACGTGTCGAACTAATTTAGTCATATGCCAAACTAAACATATTGATAACCTTATTAGTATACCGATATATAAATAGGTTGAATTTTGAACCCGCATTATATTCCAACATAACATCACCCAATTTTATCATCGCGGAAAGTTCGTTACGATGGGTCATCTAGCAACGCTCGCAACATGCAATCTTAATCAGTGGGCGCTGGATTTTGACGGCAATCAAAAGCGCATTATTGAGAGTATTCGACGTGCGAAGAAGGCAGGTGCGTCCTTGAGGGTTGGGCCGGAATTGGAGGTTACGGGATATGGATGTCAGGATCATTTGTGAGTGTTTTCTTTTGGTATCGGAAAAGAAGTTTGGAGGGGGAATGGGATGAGCATTGTGGGTTTGGGTTTGGGTTTGGGAATGATTTGAATGATTTGAATGATCAAATTGAATTCAGAGATCGAATCTTCCTGGTTATCGGACTTGCCATTTGGAGTTTTGAAAGCGCTTTTGAAGAATTGAATTTGAGCTAATTCATAGTAGTCTGGAATCAGATACAGAATTGCATTCGTGGGAATCTCTGGCGCAAATCATTGCTCATGAGGAATGTCAGGAAATCCTACTTGATATAGGAATGCCAGTTCGCCATAAAAATGTAAACTATAATTGTAGAATTATTGTCTATAACTCTAAGGTCAGTGAGCTGTTGGATATTTGATAATGAGCTGAAACTAATAAAGGAATAGATATTACTCATTCGACCTAAGCTCTCGTTGGCTTCTGATGGGAATTATCGTGAGCAGAGATGGTTCACGCCATGGAAAGGAGAGAGGATCGTTGAGCAGTACTATTTGCCCAGACTAATCACAAAAGTAACGGGACAACATAAAGTTCCGATTGGAGATGCTGTTATCAGTACTTACGATTCTTGCTTTGGTGCTGAGACTTGCGAGGAGTTATTCACTCCAAGGGCACCACATATAAATATGTCATTGGATGGTGTTGAGATCTTTACCAACAGCAGCGGTAGTCATCATGAGCTTCGAAAGCTAAACATTCGTCTTGAACTTATCAAGGAAGCTACTTTAAAGGCCGGAGGCATATATTTATATGCTAATCAGCAGGGCTGCGATGGAGATCGCCTTTACTATGATGGATCCGCCATGATTGTTGTCAATGGTAAAGTTGTCGCTCAAGCAAGTCAATTCTCTTTATACGACGTAGAGGTGGTGACTGCCACTGTTGATTTAGAAGAGGTGAGGGCATACAGAACCTTCAGATCCCGTGCCATGCAATCGAGGGAAACAGCGGCATACGAAAGAATCGAAGCTGGTATGAGCCTTTCAAGTGATGCTGAGGATGTGAATCCTTTGGTGCAACCTACCAAGGAAATTCCAATCAAATATCACGTTCCTGAGGAAGAGATTGCGCTTGGTCCAGCTTGTTTCTTATGGGATTACCTTCGCCGATCTCGTCAGGCGGGATATTTTGTGCCACTCTCTGGAGGTATCGATAGTTGTGCTACTTCAGTCATAGTTCATTCGATGTGTCGAATCGTCTATGCAGCAATTGAGAAAGGCGATAACCCTCAGGTTGTTGAAGATCTACTCAGAATCGTTGGAGAAGAGGAAGACAGCACATGGCGTCCATCCAGCTCACAGGATATTGCCAATCGCATCTTCCATACTGCTTATATGGGATCTCAAAATTCCTCAGCAGAGACACGAGGTCGCGCCAAGGATTTAGGTGGAAAGATTGGTAGTTACCATCTTGATTTCAATATTGACACTGTTGTTTCAGCAGTCACCACATTGTTTACAACCGTTACCAGTTACACGCCTAAATATAAAATGTATGGAGGAACGCCGGCATCGAACTTGGCATTGCAAAACATCCAAGCTAGACTTCGCATGGTCTTAGCTTATCTCTTTGCCCAACTCTTACCTACTGTTCGTGGAAGAACAAAGCCCGGATCCTTATTAGTCCTAGGATCTGCAAATGTCGATGAATCACTCAGAGGTTACTTCACAAAATACGATTGTAGTAGTGCAGATATCAATCCCATTGGCGCCATTTCCAAAACGGATTTGAAAAGATTCATTCTCTGGGCCAGTACAGAATTTGAAATGCCGCTCCTCCAAGACTTTATCGACGCTCCACCAACTGCTGAACTCGAACCTATCACCGAGGATTATGTACAGAGTGATGAGGCTGATATGGGTATGAGCTATAACGAGTTGTCAATCTACGGCCGTCTTCGCAAAGTTGATAAATTAGGACCCTATGGAATGTGGACTAAGCTTCTGCATGAATGGGGCCATGTCCTTTCCCCAAGAGAGATTTATGAAAAGACTAGATGGTTCTTTTGGTGCTATTCTATTAATCGTCATAAGATGACTACCCTTACACCGAGTTATCATGCTGAGCAATATTCGCCCGATGATAATCGATATGATCTGAGACCATTCCTTTACCCAGGCTTCTCGTTTGCGTATAGAAAGATCGAAAAGGCGTTGAGTGCTATGGGGGTAGCTGCGGATAAGAAACCGGAGGTAGAGGAGGGAAAAAAGAATGAATAGATAGATGGTCTCCTAGATTGACAATTACTAGGTCCGGCTTAGATAGTATTAGAAGTCAATCAAAAACAGCTTTCATACTTTATCCATCTTTCGATTGGTGATGCACATCAAGAGCCCTTATCCACCACAAGACCCATTGAAAGAACACCAGACCAATCATCCAACTAACATCGAGCTTCTCAATCAAATCTGGATAGTAGATCACACCCCACCATTCCACCCCTTGACCACCCTGGTCCTCCCCTTCCACTGCTCCCACCTAACTCTCCCCCTACTTCCCCAAGGCCAAAGCACATGCGTCAGTTTTCCAGTAATCAAGTTTATCGCGATCGGTCCATAATGATTGCTATCTAATGTTTTCCTCGCATCGGCATTATCGCCCTCGACCCAGACGTGGCCCGCAGGTATATCGGCATAAGGGTAGGGATAGGGGGCGTGAGTATAGACGCGGTCACCTGGGAGCGCGATGATGCGTTTTATTGCTAGAGTTTCGGGGTGGTAGGGGGATCTGTTTTGGGGAGGGAGGAAAATTAGCTTGAGCATTATATTTTGGATCTTGCATCTTGTATTTGAATGAAATGATGGATAAAGAAACTTTTCACAACCAATATAGAAAAATAGAGAAGGAAAAACAAAACCTGCCTAAAAGAAACGAGCATTCCCCTCTCCAAATCTCTTCCCTTGCTCCTCTTATCTACTAAACACACATCGCGCGTCAAACTCTCATTATACCCCGTATTGAGAAACGGATACATAGAAGCGCCATTGATGATGTGCAGCTCGGCGATATGATCTTGGAAGAAGATGGATGCGGGGATCCAGGAGGCGATGATGAGGGACCAGTAGGTGAATTCTTTGAGGAAGGGAGGGATGCGGGAGGATGTGGAAGATGAGGTGGAGGTTCTGCGGGAGTCTTTCTTTTTGAAGAGAGATGAGGGTTTGAGAATTGAGGGGAGGGGGGAGGGAGAGGTTTTTAGGAAGGTGAGAAGCCGGGACATGGTTTTTGGAGGAGGGGGAGGAGGGGCATTTTGGGGGGAGAGGGAAGGCTGAGGTGAGGGTGGGTGGAAAATGTAGTGGGTTCTCAGCCTTGTGCATGGGTGGGGTGGATTGTGGAGAGTGTGTGTATTGATTGACCTTCTGGGTATCTATCAAGGCTATCTGATCTGAGTACCTACCTAGGCGAGCTAGGTATCTTGTCACCTATATCGAAAAATATCTAACAAAACAGTATTTTATTATTTTACAATTGTATTAAGGCCGATTTCGATCATTTGAACGATATATTAAAAATAGATTTCCGCCCAATACAAAAAGAATCTCTATAGTTTGTATTAATATATTTATAAAAATATTAAAAAGAAAGATTGTATTATATATACTACACTGAATATCTTTTTCTTATAAGTATACTATTAAATTCTAAATGCGTTTTTAGCTTAAATAGAAATCTATTTGGGGGGTTTTGTCCAAGTGATTCAAATAGGCCTCGGTAACAGAGGCCAACAATGCGCATTTGGACAATACACTAAAAATGACTGCAGTTCCTGATCACTACATTATTCTTTAGGGCAAGTCTAGTGACGAAACAAGCACCCTTCACCCTCGAACAACAGATGCTAGATTATATCTTCGCAGCTAGTACCTAACAGAGTGATCTAGCAGAATGCCATACTCGATGCAAACACCGAGGTGCTTATACTACGATTCGTTCTTGGAGAAAGAAGTTGAATGTTCAAAAACCTCTCACGAAAAATCCTCCATCTAAGACTGTGCCTTGTCTACTAGGTACCACTAAGACTATACAAAAAAACTTATATCTCGGATCAACTCAACAAAGTTCGACCAGGACATACGCTTTCATTTGCCTTTGGCCAATGACTATCCAAACTAAAAAGCTACTACCGACTTCAAAGGTTCACTTTTCAGCTTCATTTTCTTTTCTAGGTTATCCAATCTTCACATCTTCTTTTCTTCGCTGACCAGGAAAAAACAGCACTTATCTGTTCCCAAGTGGCATTAGACTAGGTTGGGTACCTCAGATTGGCGAGCTGACGTCTGAGGAAAATAGGCGAAGCTCGTTGTCCAGCTCTTTCCTACCCGCCTCCCGAAGAGGAATATCCGATGCGCAGCAATGATTCTGCCGCATTATCAGATCACGAGCTTCAAACCGTCACTTGTATTCTGTGCCCCGTACACAGTCGCCAACTTGTGAGACCGATAGCTTCTTGAAGATGACATCGTCGTCTGTACTACAAAACATGATATCCCTATGAGGTTGCGCATACAGTGTGGGAATGCAAAGGTAAAATCCAAAATCCAGATATCGTCTTGATTTGTGTGCTCGAAGGTGCAAGAGACAAAGTGAAATTGCAAAGGAACAAATCTGTAGACGCAAATTTCATCTATATTAATATGCGCCCTCCGAGTCTGGAGTCTCTCTCTCCGGACTTACATTTCTTCTTTTACCATATCCAAAAAGGACCGTCTCGTCACTTACAACTATGCTTGTCCAAGGCCCATTAGTCTCTAGAATCATTGTACTCAATGCGAAGTACTTTCCTCCCTCTCAAAACTCTGCTGCTGAAGTTGGAGCAACCTTATTTGTCTTCCCTGGTATAGAGTTTCTTCAAGACTAGGTACGATGTTTTGCCGGAAGTCGTACTTGATGAACGAATGAAAGATATCAATCATCCCGTTGTCATTCCCCTTTCATCATTTAAATTTAGGGCATAGAACAGAAGCCTTGTGCATGAATTTCAAGTATTTATTAATTTTTTTTAATTATATTAGATTATATTTAGATACTACTATTTGGTGATGTGTTATCATCGATTTAGCTATCCATTGACATCTCTTCCTCTTTTCCCCATCTCCTGCTTTCTTCGTCTGCATAGACGAACGATCAATTATCATTACTCTCACTCATCTACTCGAGTATCTAATCTTGGATATATGATATATTCTCGTCTCCTCCTTTTTCCCCTACTAGATATTTAACATCTAGCATCTAGCATCCATCATCCAATATAAATAGATTTTTTTTTTTGAAAGAGCGACAAGAAATAATTATATAAACACCCCAAAAATCTAAACTCCGGAATCCTCCTGGATAACGGTATGTCCAGTCCACGCCGTACACGTATCCTGTAATTGCTTAGTATCCAATAGCTTTGGAATCTCGCTCGCGCGCTCCAAGAACTGCATTGCGAATCCCATGCTGGTATGCCATCCAATATGGCAATGCATGAGCCACGCTCCGGGATTGTCAGTTTCGAATGCGAGAACGAGATATCCACCTCCTGGTAATGTGGCCACGTCTCTTCGTGGGGGGTTGTTAAGATTGTATGTGGAAACGGCGGTTGCGGCATCGAATGCAGTGGCCTGCTGGCTGACGACAAAGAAGTCGTGGCCGTGGAGATGGATGGGATGAGGAACGGGGAGGGCGCTGTGGATAACGAGGTAAATCCATTCATTCGCGTTGGGCAACACAACGAGATTATCCGGTGTCCCGAATGCGGTGATGTTGTTTTGAACCATGAGGAGAGTTGGATCCTTCCACTCTGAGAGGAAAGTAGAGTTGTTAAGATACCATTTGAAAAGTTTTTGCGAGTTTTGAGCAACGGTGACTGCTTCTTCGGGGCTCTTGGAAGCGGCCGAAACGGTTTTTGGGAGGTACGGAACGAGCGAGGAGACAGGTTCATCAACACATTCATCTATGAAAGTGTAGCCGGTGGTTTTAGGGAGGCCGATTGAAGAACCATAGTGTAGAACACCTCGGATGTTATCTGAGTTATCGTTTTCGGAGCAGGAAGATTGGGGGATAGCGCGGATGAAGAAGTCGGAGGCGACGGATGCTTGGTTTGCGGTGATGACTACATCGTAGCGTTGTCCTGTGGGAAGGGTGTTAGTGGAGATTTGTGTGATGAGGAAGGATAATACTAACCAATAGCAATGTTGAGAATCTCAGTTTGATACGGAACAATAGGAACAAAATCCATCGCCATGACAGTCATGGTATGACTATCGACTGAGAACTTGAACTGAGAATCGATGGCACTATTTACAAGACGGAATCTGTATGATTTGCCTGATTCAACACTAGTTGAGAAACGAGAACCAGTTTGACTACTAGCACCATCCGCTCCGAAAACGTTGGTACCATTGATAAGACCTGTAGCCATTGATTGAGGACCAATAGTCTGAATCTTTTGGTATAGCTCATCGACAGTTACATGACCCCAATCACTGAGCATAAGCGTTCCCTTATCCTCGTCGTAGTTAGCCGTGGCAGGACCATTGATAATAATTCCACCAGCAACACCTTCCCATGCTTGAAGTCCAACATGAGAGTGATACCATGATGAACCATATTGAGTAGCTCTCCACCTGTAGGTATAAGTATCTCCATATGCAATAGGACATTGAGTAACTGATGGAACTCCATCGTTTTGATTGGTATTTTTTTGATGGATACCATGGAAATGAATAGTTGAACCATTGGTAGCGAGACTGTTTGTCACATGTACCACGACATTATCACCCCAATCGGCAATAATGGTTGGTCCCGGGATACTTCCATTGATAGTTTGGACATATCTTGAAACTCCATCAGGCGAAGCAACGCCATCTTGAACATTGAACCAGTACTAAAATGTGAGGATTAGAGAAAGTTATTGAATACTCGAGAAAGTTCTTACCTCGCGAGTGACACCAGTATTTGGCACTTCATTGTAGTAATCAGTGCTTGTAGAATAGTCACACCACTTTGATCTATCAGCAGCGGTGTTGCCTGCGCATGGGGTTCCTGATGCTACAGCTGAGCTTGAAGTTTTGCTGGTCGAGGATGCTGTTGAAGAGGATACTGGAGAAGTTGTGCTAGTGATCGAAGATGACTTGGCAGTAGAAGACACAGTATTTGCAGTTGTTGATGTTGACGTGGCACTCGAAGTGCTCGTGGGTTTAGCCGTTGTAACAGTGAGACTACTGGTGAGGATGGGAGGAAGCGAAGTAGTAGTAGACAATAAGCTCTGAAGCGAACTCCATTTAGATGAAGCTACAGATTGAAGAGAAGAGAGGGAAGTTTGAACAGCTGCGGCACTGGTGGTTTTGCCACTTGTTGGTGAACACTTATTTGGTGTAACGGTATTGGTGTTTCCAAAAGTAAGAAGTGATGGGATATAAGAAATTTTTGTGGAAGCTAAGCACTCGACTTGATTGACGATTTCGAGAAGGTCTGCTTGAAGAGTGGCAATTGGATTAAAGGACCATCCGAAAAGAGGGCTTGCTTGAATCTGGCAAAATGAAAGGCACAAGGCCAAAAGAATGTGAAGACGCATGATGCAATTCCCTGAAACTTTCTAATATATGAAATTCGGCGTTGAAGTTTGTGTAGTATAAAAGATTGTTATGGTCCTCAAGTGAGGTTACCAAAGGAAAAAAAGAAAGCGAATGTAGAAGGAAAGGGAAAGAATGAAAAATGGATTTCTGGATTGTAAAGAATGAAGTTGTACCAGTGGGAATGAATCTCCCTTAAGAATATTTTTGCAATGATGAGATTCAACACCTTGGACCGGGTAAGATAAACTACTTAGGAATCACATCGATGCTTTACCGTCAAAGTCCTCTGGACCCGAGCACCGAAGTAGACATTCTCCTTGGTACAGTATTCGTACAAACCCTCAAAGGGACTTAGGACGCAAAATCTTAGTGCAATCCACCACACGGATCTCCACCATCGCAGGCGTGCAGATAACGAAAATATCTTAGTGCTTTGATCATCCCAAGAGGGATCCGAAATAGTATTAGGACGAACATCTGTCAAGCTCAGTAGTCAATAATGGATGCCACCAGCCGCATTGAGAATCAAGCAGAAATGTGCTTGGTGAGAAATTAAATTGAAATAACAACTCTGAGCCTCTGACCAGCATACAACTTAGACTTGAAAAGGAGACCTGCATTTGAATCTGTCCTAGGTCAAAGGAGTGAATGGTGGATGTCGTCTGTGCATCCATTCTCAAATGTTTTACCAAGTAAGGCATGAGTAGCTAGAGCAGCTAAAATAATTTCGGGGTCCTAAGGTTAAGCGACGTACAAGCCTTGGTATTAGTTCTTCATTTCATTAAAGTGATCGGACATTTTATTTATTCTCGTACCTGACTAGTTTTGTTTGTAGGCTCAACTTGTATTAGTGTTAACTGATGTCCAAGGTCGAATAAGAGAGAAGCCATTCCAAATAGAGAGTACAGCTAGAGCATTTCTCTCTCTCTCTCTAAAGCTTTGCAACTCAGTAGTCAGGTACCATCTACAATAGTTCGCTTCGTGTGGCAATTTAGTACTTTAATGACATGGATATTGGTGGCACCTTATCGTCTTTGTTTGACTGATGACCTGCATGCTCTGTGAGCTCTGGGATAGTCATTCGATCATCAGTCCGTGGAAGCGTTTTACAAACGGACATTTCAGTATGTCTTGTGTGTGAATACATACTATCTTCAAAGCAAAATGTGATGTCAAAAGATGACAATAACAATGTCGCCACTCCTGCTGAGTACATTCTTCAAAACCAAGTCTCGAATGCATGGATCAGGATCTCGCGTCTGTTTCATCTGACATGTAGTAGTGGGAGATCTTTCGATGATCAACGTTGCTTAACAGGTAGGCGTAACTTGGGAGAACGGAAAAAGATACAACTCATCTTAGGTAATCTTGAGAGAGACCAATAAAGGATGTAATCGAGGACGTAAAGGAGAGGCTGAAGGGAAGAAGAAACGAAAATGGATACCCACGGAAAGAAGAATGTTTGAAACACAATGGGGGATCTACTCACGGGAGATGGTCGTTGCATTCGCATGTCGCTTGATGATGCCGAACGATAACCTACGAACAAAACATGGAATCCATTCAATTGGTTAGCTTGACATCGGGTGGTCTGCGGACGTAATTAGCACAGCCATTTCATCTGTCCTCGAATCATCATTGATCTGAAGTTATCAACCTTCTCCTCCAAGACGGCCGAATATCAATGTATCCCCTCCATACCCATCTCGTCGACCCCACTCGCTCTATAAATATACATAGAAACCTTACACTTCGTACCTTTTGTTATAAATTTATATCTTCAAGTTTCAGATTCGATTTGTGCCGAGAGAGACTCCAGCTCTTCATCGTCTGATACGAAGTTCAGATTATTCAATTCATCACAACACAAGGTTGTGTTAATCAGTTAATCTCATCTTCTGAAACATTGCGACGAAAATGCTACGGAACCGTGCACTTGGTGCTCCCCGACAACTCTCCAGCTACCAGCTGCCATGCGACTTTCCTTCAACTGCCTCTCACGACATTATTCAAAACGTATGAACAATGAAATTTCTATTCTGATTTGATCAAAAACTTGACATCTATCGCAGTAAATTGTTGATTCAAATTCATCATTCTTGGCAGGCTTTCACAATCAAAGTAGCGATGTTATGTGGTTTTAAATCGAAATTCTGATTTTTCTTTTTTCCAGAATATGATTTGATCTTGGTAACCTCATTCGTCTGTTTCTCAGACCACCAGGTGGATTAGAGTCGCGGGACCCTTTTCGCCTCTCTTCTTCCTCTTCTCCCTCTCGTCTTCAGTCTTCACGCACCCTGTTCAATGGCTCGGACTGTCGGAAAATTTGCCGTCTTATCACTTACGCTCTTCGAGTTAGAATCTTTGAGCTCCAACGAGGGAAATCCTTCCCATCAATACCCGTGCAGATCGTATTTGGGATTCTGGTATGAGCACTCTCGAGCCGCTCCACACGGCAACTAAATTCGGATCGAGAGCCGCGTACAATTGCACGTTTTTCATTATCACATCCAACCACCATGTGGCGTGGACTAATTATTCCATATGATCGACCAGGCTGACGAAAGCACCCTTGATGGGTTGGTGTGCCATTGCACTGACTTTTGTTCTTGTCATCCCGCGTTATTGATTGTGTATCTATCCCCATTACGGCTCAAGCTTCCACAGGGTCAGATATTTTCTCCTGACTAGCAGAGGTCCAAGATAGTTCTTGGTGCATTGAAAAGCTTTTCTATTGGGCATGATAAAGCTGAGAAGGGATTTTTACAAGTTGGCCCCGAGCTTTGGTGGCCTGATATTTGTTTTCCCGTTCGATATAATATTAACGGTAAGTTCTTCGCATTCCCACGTCAGTTGTTGTATACCCAAGTTTTCGTTCTCTTCATACATTTTATCCCTTCCTCGTCCTCTTCTGGTGTAAGGATTTTCACTCGTTTGACTACCATACATTCTCTTTACAAATCCAAGAAAACATGAAGTTTACGTCTCCTCTCCTGTTCCTCTTCGGAGGAATGACAGCATCTGCTGCTGTTCTCCAAAAACGTGATACTAACTCTACCGACTCATTTCACTTATATGCGTATGGTACTGGTATTGGTGGCCTTCCGGTATACTACTCCGATGGTAAGCTAATAATCGTATACCATTGACTGGTCTCACAAAACTAATTGAACAAATAGGAAATGCATTCATCGGCAACACTGTTCCAGCTGGCTCCAAAGTCAACGCAAACATCACATGTAAGGATTCCATCACCCACAAGCCGTCTTCGAATCCAACTAACATCTCACCTTCCTTTCAGTCACACCAACTTCCTCCAGCGAATGGATCGTCACACCCAGCAGCAGCAACGTGACACTGACCAACACGACCACATCCGCACTCGTCATCAACCCATCCTCTAGCGGACTCACCAACGTGGGATTTACCGGAGCGGTTGTTGGGAACAGTACTACCAAGGGGCTTAGCGCATCGACTGCTGGAAACGGTACCACCAAGGGATTTATCGCGTTTGGAAATTGGGCCATGTGGAAGAATCCGAGCACGGAGAAAATTCTGTCGAATTTCTATGCGACGCCGGTTTGTGATGGGGTGTGGCAGTTGATGTGGAATGCGGAGGAGGTTAATGATGGGTCGAGTATTAGTGTTGCGGTGAGGAAGACGGCTCCTAGTCATTAGGGATGTGCTGGGTGTGGGTGCGGGTGTGGGTGTGGATGTGAGGGTTGAGATAATGATGAGTTGTATCTAAAGGCTGGGTTGAGAGAAGAGGGGAGTTGGGGGTAGGTTGATAGAAAGGGTCTTTATTAGGACTTTTACGGAGAGTAGGAGAGGGAGAGAGAATTTGTATATTGAATTCCTTCCAAGATTAATAGTGCACATTTCGATACTAGTAATTATTCATTTCAATTCAACAGTTTTAAAAACGATCATATATATGTTCTCGTTATGTCTACCTACCTAGGTATGGGTAGGAAGACCATGTTCGCATGCTTTAATTTGATGCTTCCCCTCGTTCTTACTTGAGATGTATACCGACCACATAAGTCCCAAAATCCATAGATTTTCCAGACTGATAAGAATTACAAAATTCGATATATTCTGCTCACATACTAGGAAAGTTTAATATGAATTCCGTATTTGTACATATATACCTACCCATACAGAATGATATCCTACCAATAATTAGGTACAGTATTATAGATAATAGAAATAGCATCATAAATACTACATCTTCCCCGTACTCCCTCTAGACACGCAGCTTTATCGTCCTGATTGAAGCCTCAAGGGGTAAAGCTTGATTAAATCCAGAGAATACAAGTTTTTTTTCTCTCGCATGCCTGAGCTGCTAGTATGTAGGAGTGAGTGTATCTAGGTAATTGAGTGGCTGCATACACTCTTTTGTCTAGGATTAGAATATCTCCGATGCTTGATGGCGACAGTGGCTTGGACTTGGATTTTCTTGCGTCTTTATCTGGATTCTTATCAATACCTATTCATGATAATGATATGTACGATATGGTACCTGTATCGGTATTCGTATTGATAGTCTGGATCTGGCTAGTACTCAATTGTTCATAGTTGGTATTCGTATTGACAGTCTGATATAGCTAGTACTCAATTATTCATACTTTTATAGTGTGGAGTATATGATGATTTTTTCGCACCTACTGATATATATGTGATATACGTGATATACGTGATATATGTGATATATGTGATATACGTGATATATGTGATATATGTGGATGTATTGAAATGTAGCAATTGGATGTCTTGTATTTAAAGAATTTCCCAAAGAAAAGAAACGTTAAGGTTACATATACCTATCCTACTACGATATGTATAGCAAATAAAGTTCCCTATGACAAACGCCTCTTGTGTCGTCTTTATAACCCCTAATCTAAATGACTGGTAGACGATCATTCTTTGATATACGATAAGCGCATCTCAGGGGAAGGGGGGTAAAGGTGGGTAAGGAAGTTGAAGTTTAAGTAACGGTTATCGAATGAATGGTAAAGAAATCCCTTTCTCGGTATCACTCCCAGAAGCTTGAAACACATCTTCTGCTTCTTGGGAGGATAAACTTGTATCGTGGACTCATCCTGTCTCGGTTGTATGTCGTTTGAACATGGACTTTCCATATTTCCTGAGCCAGCAATCAGTGTGATTCGTGATGTCATGTCTAGTCATTCAAATATGAATCAAGGTGTGATTTATATCCATGTCGCTCTTTGGTAAGGTTTTTATAAGTTAAGTTTAATTTACGAATCATACCACTCAATTTTGGATTTTGGATAATCCTAATCAGTTCAACCGTCACAAGGGCCCAAATGGTAAACACGACCAAGTTATTTCCAAAATAAAACATTCACCAGGCGTTTTGGCATTTTAGCATTTTAGCATTGGTATTGGCATTACCTAGATGATTCAATGATATTTCTAGTTTTCTTCTAGGTCTCCTCTAGTTCTCTTCTCTTCTCTTTTTATTTCCTTCTAATTCATTCTTTTCCACACCGATACCGATACGATACCAATTCGATACCAATACTGTCATTGATATCCATCCATATCGACATTGATATCGACCTCAATATTGAAAACGAAAACGAAAACGACCTATTAATGATCTCACAAACACCACCCAATACTACCAATACATCTCAAGTGGATTAATAAATACTTTCTCTTATGCATCGTTAAGGTGTTCAACGTTACTCAACATGTCTTCAGTTTTGACTGGCAATGCCACGACGACCTCTACCTCAGCGTCCGAGACCACGACGCCTGCAGCGCAAGGCTCCGAGGGTATTAGTCTGGTCGCTCTTCTAACGGCAATGGCATCTTCTGCCATCATTTTTGGTGTACAGATGATAGCTTTTATGCTTTTGAAGAACAAGCTTGCACGGATATTGTAAGTTTGGAGGATGTTACGTGTGGCGATCTGCGCTCTGTGGACGCAGATTCCAATGGACTCTACTGACTGATTTCTAGCAAACCAAAGACCTACTTAGTCCCCGAAAAAGAACGAACAGAACCACCTCCTAGAAGTCCGTGGGGATGGCTCTTTACCATATTTCAATTTCGAGACCGAGAAGTTATCAACAAATGTGGCTTGGACGCTTACTTTTTCCTTCGATACCTTCAAACGCTTCTCGTCATCTTCATACCTATGGCCGTCGTCATAATACCAATTCTTGTACCCATGAACTATATTGGAGGCAGAGGTGAAGATTGGGCGTTACAATATGCAAACGACAAAAATAAGACAGAAGTCTCTTCGAACCCAAATGTAACTGGACTGGACCAATTGGCTTGGACTAATATACAACCTAGCAAGACTAGTAGATACTGGGCGCATCTGGTGCTTGCTCTTTTGGCCATCATGTGGGTCTGCGGTGTATTTTTTGCAGAGTTAAGAGTGTATATCAAAGTACGACAAGATTATTTGACATCTGCAGAACACCGATTGAGAGCTTCAGCAACTACGGTGCTTGTCAGTGCCATTCCGGATAAATGGCTTACGAAAGAAGCTCTCGCTGGGCTTTACGATGTTTTCCCTGGAGGAATTAGGAATATTTGGATTAATCGAAATTATGATGAATTATTAAAGAAGATCCATCTTCGCGACAAAATCCATTTGAAACTGGAAGCAGCCGAGACGGAGTTAATTAGAGGCGCGAAGAAAGCGCAGAAAAAGCAAGCGGAGAAGGATGAGAAAGCTAGAGCTAAGGAATCGAATCGCAAGTTAACCAAGGAAGAGAAAGCCGAGAAAATAAAACGCGAAAATGAGAGAGCGGCAGAATTGGCGCAAAGTGGCGGAGTTGCGACTGGCGAGGAGGCTCCTCACACCGTGGGTGATGCGTTAGACGAGGAGGCAGAATTGGAGAGACAGGAAGAAGCTCAACAACATAAGCGACACAGTTCGAAGAAATTTAAGCTTGGCAACCCCCTCGCCGCTATGGGACAAGGTTTCGAGGTAGTTGGGCAAGGCTTAAACAAAGGTGTGGACGCCGTAGGAAAGGCAGGAGGTACTGCTTTTGGGGGCGTTTTAGGACTTGGCAGAGAATTAGACGATACAATTGAAGAAACGAATGGTAATGGGTTCGCAAGTCTCGACGCACCATCGATAACGGAGGATGACGAATATGATCAATATGGAAGATATAGAAAACGACCACCACCTCCGAAACCGTATGGATCTGGTGTGGATGATGAAAAGAACCGGGAAACTGAGAAGCAAAGAGAAGAACGCCCGTCAACATCCGACCGTGATCCTCGAAGTTATGATGGGGATAGAAAATTGCAAGGCAACACAGTACGAAGAAATGGCTTTCAATATGGAGGAGATGGAACCAATGATGCCTTTCAAACTAATAATTGGTGGAAATTCTGGAAGGGTCCCGCTGGCGGGTTCCCATCTCCAATTCCAACAGGATATGAAGATGATGATGAGTTTCCTTTAACTCAAAGCGATGGGCCAAAGTCAAGAGTTGCCACTGGTGCCCCGCCAAAGAAGACTGCGTGGCAGGTAATTAAGGATATCATACCTTTCCTAAACTCAGACGATGGACCAGGTGTAGAATATCCAAAGGCTTTCAACGAGGAATATGAGGAAAATGCAACGACCGCAGCTTGGCAACGTTATCTGAAGGAAAAGGATAGGCCAACCCATCGATTGGCCAGGTTCGGTTGGACTCCCGATTGGTTCTTTGGCATTCCTGGAATCAGTCCAAAAGTCGACACGATATATTGGTGTCGTGAACAACTCGCCCAGCTAAATGTTGAGATCGAATTGGATCAAAAGTCTCCTGAGAGATTCCCTCTCATGAACTCGGCCTTCATTCAATTCAATCATCAAGTAGCTGCACATATGGCTTGTCAGTCTGTTACCTACCATGTCCCAAAGCAAATGGCACCGCGTACTGTTGAGATTTCACCTAATGATGTCCTTTGGGATAACATGTCTATCAAATGGTGGGAGGCTTGGCTCAGGACTGCTGTCATTACTGCTGTCGTTCTTGGTATGATCATTTTATGGTCGATTCCTGTCGCATGGACATCAAGTTTATCCCAGATATCTTCTTTGGTAAATACCAAACATTGGCTTCATTGGCTTAAGGTTATACCCGAGAAGGTTCTTCAAGCCGTAGCAGGTGTTTTGCCCGCCATTGTGCTCAGTATTTTGCTATCATTGGTACCAACAATTTTGGGTTATCTTGCCTTTGTTCAAGGTTCACAAACTGGCAATGAGAAGCAGGGTTTGGTTCAAACTTATTATTTTGCATTTCTCTTTGTCCAAGTTTTCTTGGTTGTGTCCATCGCTGGTGGTGCGGTAGCTACAATTGGATCATGGTCCAATGATATTACCTCTATACCCGAAACACTTGCACAACAATTACCAAAGGCGGCGAATTATTTCTTCTCTTACATGATTCTTCAAGCATTTTCTGTGAGCTCGGGTACACTCCTACAGTTAACGACTCTCATTTTCTGGTTCGTTTTACCAAAGATCTTCGACAATACTGCTCGACAAAAGTGGACCAGAAATACAACGCTTCCATCAGTGACATGGGGATCTTTCTTCCCTGTTTACACCAATTTTGCTTGTATTGGTTTAATTTATTGTGTGGTTACGCCGGTCATCATAATTTTCGTCATTATTACATTCACACTTCTTTGGATTGCGAATCGTTACAATATGCTTTATGTGTCTCGATTCAGGATTGATACAGGAGGACTTCTATACCCACGTGCTATCAATCAGACATTTACTGGTTTATACGTCATGGAATTGTGCCTCATCGGTTTATTCTTCTTGACTCAGGATGAGCAAGGTAATTCACTTACTCCTCAGGCAATTATTATGATTGTTGCTTTGTTACTCACTGCTCTTTACCAATTCCTTCTCAATTGGTCTTTTGGTCCTTTACTTCGATATCTGCCAATCACATTTGAGGATGAAGCTGTCCTTCGTGATGAAGCATTTGATCGGATACAAGCCGAACGTCTTGGTCTCACTATTGCAGATCCTGAAACAGTACCACAGAATGATGGAGCTGGTATTGAAGGACCGGGTTACATTGAAATGGATGCACTACATCCCACGACCATAAATAGGAGCGGTAGTAAATTTGCCAAACTTAAACCATCAAATCTTGTACATGGTGCTGCTGTAGCTGGCGGTTGGGCTTTACAATCCGGTCGAAATCTTCGACACAAAAAATTTGCCCGTGGAACTGGCACCGATGGTCCTCAACCTATCGATGAACCAGTTGTTCGCCCACAGCTCACGCGTAAACGACGCCATAAAGATATTGAAGCGCAGCAAAAGATCGCCAATGCACTTTATGGTGGGTATAATGACGAAATTGAAGATTTGGCACCGGAAGAGAGAGATGCTCTTGTTAAACATGCGTTTCAACATTATGCGTTGAGAGCTAGGAGACCGGTGGTTTGGATTCCAAGAGATGATATTGGGGTCAGTGATGATGAGGTGAAGAGGACGAGAGATTATGCCGGAGCGAATATTTGGATTAGTAATGTGGGAGCGGCGTTGGATGCAAAGGGGAGAGTGGTGTATGGTAGGAATCCGCCGGATTTCTCAGAGGTGGATTTAATTACGTTGTAATTATTTTGTGGTTGTGTAGAAGGTGGGGGATGGGGAGATTAAGATGGCTGGGATTGAGAGAGGAATATTGAGGGGAGTAATGGCGTTGGAGTTCTTGTATATGAGGGGTAGGGGGTATGGTACTTGGGTGGTGCTTGGATTTTACATATTTAACGATGGGGAGAAGATTTTGAGATGGAGATGGAGATGGTGGTTGTGTATATGGATTGAGCGGGTTGTTAATAGATTATTCCTTGATGTGTGCATGGGAAACGGCTGAATAGAATAGAAGGGGGAGTCTGGATAGTATGAGATGAGAGCTTGGGGGTCGGAGTAGTTGAGTTGGATAGATGGAAGTGGAAGTGGAAGTGGAAGTGGAAGTGGAGATGCAGATGAAGATGAAGAATTAAGATACCCGTTTCTTTTGATAGGATTGATGAATTTGAAGGTGGAGGGGAGGGGGAGGGGAAGAGGGAGGAAGAATACATACATACATAGTCGAGTACATAGAAATCCAAAATATCTTTCTCACATCTTTATTTTATTTATTTTGTTATCTTGTTTTAGTGAGATGTCTATGTGTTCTATGTGTTTCTGATGAGTTGGGAATTATTTTGTTGTTTTGTTGTTTTGTTGGTTTGCTTGGGTGGAGAGAGAGGGTAGGGGAGAGGGGGAGAGGAGAGGAGAAAGGACAGGAGAGAAGAAAAAGATCGTTCCTGACTGATATTTTATGTTTTATCGTTGAGATATATTAGAGGGAAAGATGGAAGATAGGGAATAGGGAATTAGAATATGGGGAATGATTGGATTGGATTGGATTGAGATTGAGATTGAGATTGAGATTGAGATTGAGATTGAGATTGAGATTGAGATT